>JAXFYN010000687.1:0-89476 GCA_036172215.1 Camellia granthamiana
AAAACCTCAAACAATGAAGCAGAATATGAAGCACTAATCGCAAGATTGAAATTGGTAGCAGCAATGGAAGCTGATGAGGTGGTAGTCTTCTATGACTCCCAGCTCGTTGTGAACCAGGCAACATGCGAGTATGCAACCCTAGATAAAAGAATGATAGCCTATGTCAAAGAGGTTGTTAGACTGTTAGGCCACGTTTGTTTGGCAGATTAGGTTGGATGGGATTGTTAGTGAGGGGATGGTTAGTGAAGAGATTGTTAGTGAGGGGATTATTAGTGAGGGAATGAAATAAAAGTGTGTTTGTTTTGATGATAATATGGAAGATGATTAGTGAGGGGATAAAAGCAAGAAGTTTACAAACACACTATAAATAAATAAATAAAAAAAACGCCTTGAATACTGTGTCGTGGGATTGGTTTGTCAATCCCACCTGTATTGAAGGCATCCCAATCCCACCACTTTGTAGGACTAACAAGCCCCTTGGAGTGATAATCCTAGAGCCCAAAAACCAAACAAACAAGGTATTCGTGGGGTTATATGCTTTTGGGAACCTGTTTGAATAGAAGGAAAATTTGTACTCCACGTTAGGAGACTGAAACCTGTGAGAATTAGAAAGGAAAGACCCAATTTATTAAAATCCTATCATTAACCTTCTGATAATGTTAAAAGAAACATTTATAATTTACTTAAGCTACAAAGACAAAATATAGACCAATATATATATATATATAGATTTCGTATCCGAATAGTGGTTAGAAAGGAAAGATATTATGATAGTATGGGTACATAATTGAATTTGGATCTTGAATCCTAATTTAGAAAGCCTAACTCATTGTAAAGAAAATCCAACTCTAGTGCTAAATGGTTAAAAAGAAAAAAAAAAAAACGTAATGAAAAAGAAGAAAATGAATTTCGTTAGATTGACAAACATATATTTCTTAAAGAACATTTGGGAACATAAGAATTTCAATCAACTAATTGTAATGGTTTAAGAAAGTTTAAAATTTAGCCCTAAGTTACCATGTGACAATTTATCAAAGTCAATGAATATATCTATACAGGTCTAAGATTTAGAATAAGTATGAAGACAATGTAATTTGAATTACTTATATAAGTGTAATCTTAAGTAAATAAGGAAGTTAAGGAGACCGCGCAAAATGTAGACCTGTTGTGAAATTGAGTCACCACTTTGAAATGATAGTATGAGAAAGATTGTCAAAAACGGTACTTTTAATTTCACAGAAGTATGTAAAGTTCTGCTCTGATCTGTATGACTGTCTGCTACTATATGAGTATAACCCAACATCTGTTACTTACAAAAGGCTCAATGAATTTCTGTGAAATATACTTATGTTATGACTCTGATACGCTCCTATTCTGAATCCGATATGCCCATCTGTTTCGAAATTACCATCATAATTGGTATCCAAGATGTTTGTTTGAAACTGAGACCATTAATATGTGATTACATTTCTATATAATTCGGAAATTTCTGTTATAGATTAGCATGTGAAACCTTATTTGGGGAATACTACATTATATACGTAACTTACGAACCTGTGACATGGTCAATGAAAGTTAAATGACCGTTCTTTTGGAAAATAACGAATTACGAATTACGTAGGAATAATGTCAGAACTATTATTGTCAATACACCTGAAAGACCAAGAACTTGTATTTGCTATTTGTAATGCATTGACTATTAAATTTAATTTGAAGAATCTAACATGTCAATAGTGAAATATTTTGATCAGTTTGAAAAATAAGGAGAATCATGAACATTCCTTAAAATAAATCTCCTACTATTGGAAGTATATGGATTATACATTGATGAATTAAAGTATACAAGTTATGTGATTGATGTCAGTAGAGACGATAATGAATCGCCAATTTGGGTTATTAACCATTAAGTGATTGAGAATAAGTTCAATTTATGTGAAGAAAGTCCAATGAAAAAGAAGTTACCTAGGGGAGGAAACGAAGTGAGACCAAGTTAAATGACTGATTTTCGGTACAAGTATCTTAAGTTTGGAGGACCAAACTTCCCATGGGGGGGAAGGCTGTGAGGACCCCACCACGTACAATGATTAGCACTTAATTAATTAAGGATATTTGAATTTTTAATTGTTAATTATTCTAATTTAATCTAGGATTTATAAAAGTTATGAAGATTGATTCGCATATGACTCTATTAAGGATTTATTTTGGAATTAGAAATTGAAAGCCTAAATGGCTCAAGAGAGTACAAATGGTGAATTGAATTATTTTAATTTCGAGTATTGGACAATATGAGAGTTTAATTAAATATTCGATTCAGATTTATAAAATTGAGATTTGATTAATTAGGTCCGAATTGGAGTTAATTAAGTTATGAGGATTGTGAATTAAGATTATTATGAATTAAATTTATTTATGAGGTGTTCGATTGAATATGTAAATTATTGACGAAAATTTTGAAATTTAATCAAAAATTGAAGGCCTTAATGATCTAAGAAACCAAAATTAAGGATGGAAATAAATTTAATTTAATATTTGGAGTCGTTTGGGAGTTTGATTAAAAATCTGATTTAGAATGATAAATTTAAAAATAATTAATTGGGCTCTAATGGAAGTCAAATTAGATAAATTAAATTATGTAGGATTTATGATTAGCTATGACTAAGTTAAGTATGTGCGAATTAAGATTTATTAAGACCATAAATTGAATTATGGAACAATCTAAAATTGAGGGTGTATTTGGGTGTGGGTGTGCAAAGAAACTTTTGTGGGTGTGTGCATGTGTTGTCCTGGAAGTGCTACAAGAGTGTATGTGTGCACGTGTAATGAGGTCAAAAATAGGGGATGTGAGTAATATGTGTAATGTGATGAATTGAAGAGTGGAGTACACCATTGAGTCCAAGAAGTCAAAAAGAAAAAGGGAAGAAAACCGAGAGAGAGAGAGAGAGAGAGATCACTCACCTTGGAAAAGAGTTTGCTGGAGAGTGTGAATGCATGATGAACAACTAAGAAAGCAAAGGAGAAATAAAGAAAAGAAAGGAGACTCAAGAATTTGTGAAGAGCTTCAATCATTCAACAATTCTAGGTAAGATTTCTAACTCCAAGCTTGTAGTAAATCCTTCCCTGCATCTCAAATCAAGAACAAATATAATTCAATTGTATGTAAATTTAAATATAATGAAAAGAAAAATTAAGTTCAAGAATTAAGAAATTAATTTAGGAAATTTATTAATTGAGTTTAATTTGTGTTATTTCTCATGAATTTGGACTTTATCGTTACATGCATTAATGAATCTTTAAGAATTTGATCCTTCAAGGTTATGTTTTGAAGAACAAAGAGAAGAGAGTTTGAATTTAGGTTTGATACGAAGAAAATTGATTAAATCTAAATTAGGATAAGTTAGAAAGCAAAATTATGATTTGATTTTGAATTTAGTTTTGTACATGCAACTGTTTTTCTGTAAGTTTTATGGTTTTAATTTGGTATTTTGAAAGGAATTAGTAAGAAAGATAAAGAAACTGAGTTAGGTTCAAAATTAAAGAAGTTAATTTGGAAATTAATTATTTTGGGTTTGATTTTGAAAGGTATAATTGAATTAAGCTTCATAAATTACTCGCATTATGATTTTTTAGGGATTGAGCCATGTAATTTCATTATATTCGATTTTGAAGAAGAAGAAGAATTTTAGAAACCATGAGTTCATGAAGATATGAGTTTTGATTTTAAAATTTAAACAAGGTTTTGGTCCGAATAAAATAATTATTTATTATGTTTCATGATTTTGTGTTTGGATTTTAAAGTATTGATGTATGAAAGTTCTTGTATTGAATTTTATTTCAGAAAAATTCATGAGTTTCAAGTTTAATTTCATACTTATGTTTCAAAGGAAAAGAAGTTGAAAATATTTGCATGCATGAAGTTTTGATTTAAATTTGGAAAATTTAATAAGAATTTGAGCAAATGATTTATAACTAAACAAGTGTTTATGTTGTTTAAAGTGTTTTCAAAGTTTTGATGAAGATTAGTATGTATGGGTTTAAAGATTGAAAATGCAATGGGAAACTATTTTTGAGAAATTTAGAATTCTGAAATTTTACAGACCACTCGAGCGGACTAATTGCTGCTCGAGCGCACAGTACTTTTGCAGTCTTTTACAGACCGCTCGAGCGACTAAAGGCTCGCTCGAGCGAACAACTATTTTCAGTGCATTTTGGAAAATTACATTTAGTTCATTTTTTTATTCTTATCTCTTCCCAAAGCATTCTAGACATGATTTATGACTCAGTAAAGATTAATAAACTACCAATCAACATAAATTAGTTAGTTAAATAATGAATCATTAACTTAGTAGTAATTGATCAAGAAGCTAAGTAAGAAATTGATTTATTTAGAAAAGAATGATTTAGTCATGAAATAATATGTAAAATAAGAACCCGGTTCATTTGATTAAGAAGGAATAAGCATAATAGAACTTCGGACTACTGAAACAGAAAAAGACAAGAAAGTCAAGTTTGATCAAAGAAGTGATATTGTATTTCAATGTGTATATGTTATGTGTTTGTGTAGGCCACGTGCTATTGTTTGTCTAATCTGTTTGCCTTATTTGATCTACTAGCAGAGCTATCTGTGAGTAATAAATCTGTAAAGTTATGTTTAACTTTAATTATTTTTTGATGCTACGAAATGATCAGTTTTCTGAAATGCGATGTTTTGTATGAAGGAATGATTGTCCAAATTTCTGTAATGTATTCGTGGCATCCTTAACACAAGGCCCTTGCCCGGGGGTAACAATAGCGTGGTCTACAAGTATAAGGCCCTTGCCCGAGGGTAACAATACCGTGCCTTTTTAAGCAAAGCCCTTGCCTGAGGATAACAATACCATGACTCAAGTATATTACAAGTTCTCGGTACCGGAGGTTCATTTATGGAACTAACAAGCAAGATAACGCTAATAGATGTACCATGTATGATTAAGCATGAACTTTGATTTCTGTATATGATTTGAATAAGAATATGACTATGAACTTGTTTTTTATTTGAAATATGAAAATGCGTAAGACTCTGTTTCTGATAAGAATCTATTTCTGATATAAATTCTGATTTCTAACACTGTGATGGACATCATTCATTAAAAGCCTGTACTTTGTTATTATTCACTGGGCTCCAGCTCACCGTATTATTTATGTATGTAGGTGATTAGGCGCATGACTAGGCCTAGAGCTTCTGCTTGGACTATGTTTTGTTAGCCAACCTATGTGCCTCCCGTGGAGGTTCCGGATATGTTAAGTGATTATGGCTATGTGCATAAAGTTCGAGTTTTGTTTATTATATATTGAGGACCAAGTCCCTTTCTGTCTAGTCTATATACATATGATGATGTGTGAATGTATGTATATAAAGTTTAAATTTTTTTTGTCTCATATAAGTCTGCCCAGCTCAATGGATGTTGTATAATTGTTATTTGCTTCCGCAGCCCTTAATTATATGTTATTCTGTTAAGAGGCCTTTGGTAATCCAAGGATTACTGGCCGGTTACGATGCTAAACCTATAGGGGCGGGTTTGGGTCGTGATAACCTCCCTATTTAAGACTTCCACTTGGCCACTAGTTTGAGGGTGGTATAGAGTGCCAACTTTATGAGTGATAGTGTATTTCTTAACTACCGACTCAAAGAGCCGGTTACAAAAATGCGTACCCTGATCACTTATTATGGCTCTAGGAAACCCAAAACGATTAAAGATGTTTTCATGCAAAAATTTGATTACTACTTTATGATCATTTATTCGGGTAGCTATTGCCTCCACCCACTTAGACACATAATCTATTGCCAAGAGAATATACTCAAATCCGAATGATGACGGGAAAGGTCTCATAAAATCAATCCCCCAAATATCAAAGATCTTTACCACAAGAATAGGGGACATTGGCATCATGTCACGTCGAGATATCGAACCCATTTGCTGATAGCGCAAACAAGTTCTACAAAATTGATGGGCATCTTTAAAAATGGTGGGCCAATAAAACCCGCTTTGTAAAACCTTGGTGGCCATTTTATGCCCACTAAAATGACCGCCACATGCAGAAGAATGACAAAATGTAAGAATGCTATGCACCTCACTCTCCGGCACACACTGTCGGATCACTTGGTCGGAACAATATTTAAACAACTTCGGAACCTCCCAAAAATAATACTTGACCTGCAAAAAGAATTGGTCTTTGTCTTACTTAGACCAATTTTAAGGAATTTGCCCAATGGCCAAGTAATTCACGATATGTGCAAACCACGGGGAGCTCGCTCGTGACACTACAAGAAGTTGTTCGTCCGGAAACGAATCATGCAAGGTTAAAGGGTCACTATTATACTCAACAAGGACTCGAGAGAGGTGATCCGACACCATATTCTCATATCCTTTCTTATCTCAGATCTCTAAGTCAAATTCTTGAAGCAACAATATCTATCTAATTAACCTAGGCTTGGTCTTTTTCTTTAATAGTAAATACCGCAAAGCGGCATGATCAGTGAAGACTATGACCTTAGAGCTTAGGAGATAGGACCGGAATTTATCTAAGACAAAGACCACAGCTAGCAACTCTTTCTCGATAGTAGTATAATTCAATTGGGCATCCGAGAGAGTGCGACTAGCATAGTATATAGCATATGATGCCCTATTGACCCTTTGACCCAACATAGCCCCAATAGCATAATCTGATGCATCACACATGATTTCAAAGGGAAGTGACCAATTCAGTGATTTCATGATTGGGGCGGTGCTAAGGGCCATTCTCAGTGTTTTAAAAGCCTTTAAGCATGCCTGTAGACACCCCATTTTTGACCGTCTTCAAGACTTGGATGTTCTCACAGGTACATCCAATGATGAGTCTGATTGCTCGTCAAGCGCTCGGACTTCGCGGCGGAATACTCCAGGTTTGATCTTTCCAAACCTTACATCCATTCTTTCTCATTTTTGGACCATGTCTTGGTCCTTCCATCTTCTTGTTTGTGGTGCACTACCGCTCATCATTGGGCTCTGCTGGCCATTCATTTTGGCCTGTCGGCCAATGATGAGGCCTGCCGGCCATCAATGAGGCACTGCCGACCACCACTGATGGCCAGCTGGCCACCAATGCATCAGTAGATATTTTTGCAGATATTTTGACAGCTGTTTGCACAGATGAGCCCACCTGCTTGCACGTGGATGGTTGGATCTCTTCAATGGTTAGAAACATTCGGATATGCCCGGTGTTTACACTGACATGTTGCTCCGGTTAGAAGCGTTTGGGGCGTGTGCCCGATGCTTATACCTCTTTGCTTTGGTTAGAAGCGTTTGGGGCGTGTGCCCGACGCTTATACCTCTCTACTTTGGTTAGAAGCATTTGGGGCGTGTGCCCGACGCTTATACCTGTCTGCTGTGGTTAGAAGCGTTTAGACCATGTGCCCGATGCTTATACCTCTCTGCTTTGGTTAGAAGCGTTTGGGGCATGTGCCCGACGTTTATACCTCCCGTCAGTTAGAAGCATTGGGTTGTGTGCCTGATGTTTATACTCTGTTTTGGTTGGAAGCGTTTGGGATGTCTGCTCGACGCTTATACCTCCCCTTTAGAAGCGTTCGGACCGTGTGCCTGACGCTTATACCGTCTTGTTGGTTAAAGACATTGGGTCGTGTGCCCGATGTCTATACTCCCTTGGTTAGAAACACTCGGGTACGCCCGGTGTTTATATCCACCTTTCCGGTTAGAAGCGTTTGGAATGAGTTTCGATGCTTGTACCTCTTTTGTTGGTTAGAAACATTGAAATGTGTTATGATGTTTGTAGCACCCTCCGGTGTTTGCACTGCACCTTTTTCCCTCTCGCGTGTGGCGCATTAGGATGCTTTGGTTAAATGCATTTGGACGGGATCCGATGCTTATACCGCTCTTTACTTCGATTGCATAATAGTTGATTGTGTTTTAATTATTATTATGTGCTCTCTTCAATTCGGAACCTTAGGGTGTGTCCTTAGGTTCGCACCGTTTCTTTCCTCGTGTGTGCCACGCGTTGGGATCTTGTTTGCTGCCTCGGGTGCGCCTGACGATTGTTGTTTCTTTGCCTTTTCTGCATGAGGCGCAATTGAGATTACATAATTTTCTTACATCCTTTTTGCATGAAATGTAGTTTGGTTTGCGTTAACTTGCTTATGTACGAGTTTGTTGTAGCATTTCTTTTGCATAACATTTGCATCTAGATATTTCATTACAACCCTTATTGCATGATCATAAGTTATGTTTGGCAGTGTGCATATCATTTGCATTTTGCCCCAGCCTGCGGGCACATCTGTATTGTTATTTTGTTTGTTTGTCTAAGTCTTCGGCCTTGTCAAAAATGGGTCGTGTGTGGGCTTTAACATTCACTCCTATCATTTCATGACTTCCGAGTTTTGTTAAAGAGGGGCAACTGTAGACACCCCATTTTTGACTGTCCTCAAGACTTGGATGTTCTCGCAGGTACATCCAGTGATGAGTCTGATTGCTCGTCAAGTGCTCGAACTTCACGGCGGAATACTCCAGGTTTGATCTTTCCAAACCATGCATCCATTCTTTCTCATTTTTGGACCATGTCTTGGTCCTTCCATCTTGTAGTTTATGGTGCACTGTCGGCCATCATTGGGCTCTGCCGGCCATTCATTTTGGCTTGCTGGCCATTGATGAGGCCTGCCGGCCATCTGACCACCAATGCATCAGTAGATATTTTTGCAGATGTTTTGACAGTTGTTTGCACAGATGAGCCCATCTGCTTACACGTGGATGGTTGGATCTCTTCAAGGGGCCTTTGTATCTTCTATATATAGAGCTCATCTATATGCATACAAAGGGTTACAAAGTTTGAGCTGAGCAAGAATTCTCTCTCTCTCTCTCTAGAATCCTCTCTCTCTATATTTTGTGCTTGAAAGTGAGCTTTCTCTACATATTTGCACTAGCACCCTTAGCCAAACACCTTCACCTTAGAGTTAAGGTTCTTAGAGGCCTTGTTTGAGCTCCTTGGAGTGGTTTTGGCTTAGAAGTTTGGCTGTTTTCTTGCTGTTTTAGTGCTATGCTTCAAGGGTAAGGATTTACCTCTTTTAAGCTTTGTTTTAGTTCATTGCTTGACCACCTTTGTATGCTACTTTAAAGCTGGTTTTAGCCTCAAAAAAAGTTCTGTTTTTAAGGTCTTAAAATCGTGGTGTAAGCCTTGTGTGGTTAGGGGGTGGTTCCCTCCCTTTGCTCTTTGGCTTGTAAAGCCTTTTGAGCCATCTTTCTAAGCATTTGAAACACCCTTTGCTTGGCCTTTGAACCACTGAAACTCAGAGGAATTTCAGTTGTAAAAAGTTTGTTTCAAGGCCCAAAATAGGAGGGGGTGGCCTCCTTTCCTTGTATCTTGTTTGCTTGTGTAGATGGCCTAATAGTTGAGCATGTTTTTTTACTATCTCATGGCTTGATTTCAGCATATTTTTGTGACTTTTTTGACCTACTTGAGCTCTGTTTTTGGTTGGTCAAGTCACTTGTTGCTTGCCTCTTACACTTGCAGTGTAATCATGCTTACTAGCTTACCATGCTTAATGAGTTAGCCTATCATTTTAGCTTGTGTTAGCTCCATCTCAACATGCTTTTGCTCATGTTTTGTCATTCTTTAACTCTGTTTTGAATGGTCTTGGTCATATGGCTCATGTTTTACATAGCTATAGTGCAAGTGTCTTCACTAGCTTTGTGTTTAAAGGCTTCTAGTATGCTTTGCTTGAGATGATTGCATGCCATAGCATCATTTTACACATGATTTCAGTGCATATACTTTTGTCATACTCTTACATACTTCACTTCTTCATTACTTTTGAGGGTTGTGTATTGTGCCTTGCTTATGGGCTAATATGTGTGCATGTTCTCCTAGTCTTTTGAGCTTCTATCTCAGCATGTTTAGACCATTATTTTAGCATGTTTGAGGTCTGTCTAGGGCTGGTTTGGCCATTTGAGTTTGATATTGCATGGTTCTAGTGTAAAGCTCTTCACTAGTTTTAATGGTTAAGTCTCCTAACATGTTGTACATGAGTTGTTTGCATGTTAGAGTCTTGTGTTTCATGCCATTTCAGCACTGCAATTCTGCCACCTCCCTCATTTCTTCATTTTTCTATTTGTTTTGAGGGATGGTTAGTCTTAAAGTTGTGTTTAAGATTGGGATTGAGGCTTGTGCTTAAATGGCTTTAACCCTCTTATGAGGGTTCCTCTTAGTCAAAGGCATGGTCTCTCTCATGTCTTAAGTCATCTTTTGATTGACCTCTCTCTCATTAGAGGACTTTCACATTTGGACAAATCAATTAATGAATGGCTTGGTAACTTAAAATGTGTAAACAAGAATTGAATCAAGTAAAACATGCCAAGATAAGCATTGTTGTGTTGCATTGCATTGCATTGTATTCAATCGGACATTATACTGAACACAAGGTGGATTGGTCCATTTCATACTCAAAATGATGAAAATGAGCCAATCTTTCTTTGTCTCCATTACCCTTGATCATGCATGATAGGGTGGTGGTTCTAGAGTCTTGTGTTTGTGCATTTATTGAATGTGCACAAGTTGGATCTTTGGCCATCATGCATGCAAAATGCTTGATTGGTGGCCTTGGATCCAATGGTGCCTCTCCTTTGATGTTTTAAGATGATAAGGAGGGGCATGGTACGAACATACCCTTAGGAGACCCTCCATTTTCCTCTTGTTTGAGCTCTGTTACAGAATGGTGATGCAGCACACTAGTGGCCAGCAGTGCCTCATAGATGGTCGGCACTGCTTCATACTTGGCCGACAGTGCACATCTTTGGCCGGCAGTAAGCTCCCATGGCCGGCAGGTCACTGGTGCATTCCTCAGCATGGATTTGGTAAGGCAGAGTAGAAAGTTCTTGGAGACACCCTGCAAACAGAGCCTCTCAAGAGCAAACTGGAAGGTGTTTCGGGGCGGTAACCGAGTGCATGCATCCTCCATTATCCAAACCAGAGCTGAGGCAGCGTAGTTTGTAGTTTAATGCTTTACTTATTAGTTAGCATTTGTTTTGCAATTTAATTAATTAATTTGGTAATTAGTTAAAGTGTTGTAATAATTAGTAAGTAGTTTGTTAGTTATTCGATTGATTTGTAATAATTAGTCTAATTAGTTTAATTAGATTAGTTGATTAGCTTAGCTTAGATTAGCTTATTCATTCGGACCCTCCTTCGCGAGGGCGCAATGTTGTAATAAGGGTGCGTGCGTGTGTGCATGTCTTCCAACCCCACGTCTTTCTCCCTTTTACTTAACCTTTTTCGATGGTTAGATTAGGGCACATTTTGATTAGCATACCTTATGCTTTGCATGTTTGCATCATCCATTTGTCTTGCATGCACCGGGCTCGGCACATCATTCAAACTGCATCGTATTTCAATACCTATTTGAATACGTGTATCAATTGTTGCATTCATATGCCATCTTAGATAGGCGAGCCTATTTAGTTGCATTATTGCATGTGTTGCATTAGGCATCTTACATAGTTAGGATCATGCATTGTTTCTAACTAGCTTTTGTTTTGGCATGGAGTACACTGTAAGTGTTACTTTTTAGCATACTTGCATGAGTGTGAGTGTCGTCATGATAGCATGCTTGCCATGAGGCTATTTGCTTAAGTGCTTAACTGCTTGAATGCCTGTGGGTGAAGGCTTAGTTGCCTGAATTGGAACAATTCAATAAATACGAGTTTTAAGCCCACTTTGCGAAGTGGCAAATCATGTTTTAAAGCCCACTTGAGGGTGGCAAATCCGCGCTTTAGCCCACTTGCGAGTGGCACTTTCAAACCATTTTCAAAAACAAACATGAGTCAAATTCGTTCCAATTCTCGTGATTGGGTCTATACTTGTATGTGTGCGCCACATAGTAAGGTTAGCTAATAACCGGAATAAGAACACATGTGTTTAAAAAACAACATATCATGCTTAGTAGAGGCCGATCTTTGATTGGGCGAGCGGGGGTGCTCATTTCAGGACCTTCCCCTCTCGTACCCAAGTTCCCGAGCCGAGGCAACTTTGGTGATGACGGACACGTGGCCTTTCTCACGAGTCAAGGTTTCCTAAATTTCCCAAAAATGAAATATTTAGGTGGCGACTCTGTAATCTGGCAAAATAGTCCAGTTTTGGCATTATTTGATTCAAAATCTGATTTTCCAAAATGATTTGCCGGATTGGACTCTTTGGTGTTTATCAGTCTCACATTGCACTTTGTGAGATTAGATTCAGAACCGTGACAGGAGTCCGAATTGTAGAAGGACCAATTCACGCCTCTCCGAAAGGGAGGCGCGCGAAGAAAGTCGGGTCTACAGTTTCTGGCGACTCTACTGAGGATTTAGAGAACTTGACTTGAGCTCGTGATATGTTGTTTTATCTACACTTATGTGTTTCTTTACATTTGCATTTGCATTGGTGCGCCTATGTCATAGTGTTTGCCATTTGCTATTCCTGAACAATTTGCTAGAGGCTTGCTTGGAAAAGCGTGCCATAAGGCTGACCAGTTGCGGGCTCTGCCACGATGGAAACACAAACTTTGGATCTGGATCACCGCTGTACCGTTTGATCCTCGTTTCACTTCTCGGTGTTAGGAGTGAGAGGTATATTAGGTGGTCTTGTTGAGGCACCCTTTTTGACCATTTAACCTAGTTGCATATCAGAAGCCTTAGAGACTGTTCCAAACTAGAACAGGTTGCTCACCTGAATGCAAGATTGTTTGAAATCGCATGTGTGCGTAGTGAAACCCTAGCTCCTAATGAAACTAGGACAGGGAAACCCTACCCCACCATAGGGGTGTTTTGGCTCTCACTTGCTTGATATGTGCTAGTAGGGTGTGTCTCTACAGGGAATGTATGTATCAGTTGCAAGTCTGGGTATCAGTCTGAGGACATCAGTGTTTGAGGGTATCAGTATTGTGGCAGAAAATTTGGGGGCATAAATCAGTATTTGAGTGCAGAATGTTCAGCTTATGAGTTCAACTGTGTGTTGTCTTTATCTAAGCCGATGTGCTGTACGTTTTTCTGATTTTTGTTTCTTTTGCTTTATTTTCTGTTTTGCAAGGGTAGTATTTTCATCATTGTTTCCGACGAGGCAGTTACCCTCCAATCACTCTAGACCCGAGTAAGAAGACTTTATTGATCTGGGGATCTTGTGAGAGGACAACTCGTGTTTGCGTCGCTTCCCTCGGCTACAAGACGGAGGAGAGTTCGGCATAATTCACCAGTTCGTCAGTCACCTGTGCTCAGTGAAAACCAATTTTCTGCTTCCACTTCAGATGGTACACAGAGTCAGACAGATTAGTATTTTTCAGTCAGTATAGAGGAAATGATGCGTCAACTCCAGCAAACTATCGAGGCTATGCAGCGGGACGCTGCTCGCCAAGCAGAGGTCACTGCTCGACAAATAGAGGTTGTAGCCTAGCAGGCTGAGGTAATTGCTAGGCTTTAACAACAACAACATCAACAACCACAAAAAGCATCTGCTTCGCACCCACCCCCACCTAGGGTTCCAATACCCAGGGATACAGCAACTGTCCAGGAGAATACAGACGTTCCAACCGGGCCAGTTCCATCTCAAACGGCAAGGCCAGTCCTACCTCAGACATCTAAAGCACTGGCTTACCCAACGGACACGCCATTTGAATTTGAGGTCGACCCAACTGCTCTGAAAGTGAGCAAGCTCGAGAAGTTATTCAAGCGAGCTCATGGAGTTAACTCGATCCCGGACATAGAGGACGGCTACACAGATTCGGCGGTGACATTGCTGGACAGTTTTAAAATGCCTCACATAGACCGCTTCGACGGCTCGGGCGATCCTATGGTCCATTTGAGGCTATTTTCAGATATTCTGCGCCCGATGGGCTTGACTAGAATGCAAAAGCTATTCCTTTTTGGTTGGACCCTGTCGGGTATTGTAGCCATCTGGTATGCCAAACTGGAGGATTCAGTGAAGAGGAATTTGGAGGAGATGGCCGAGGCCTTAATTGCCCAATATTCATACAATACTCAAATCGAGGTCACGACTCGTGATCTCGAGGCAACCAGGCAAGAGCCGAAGGAGGGCTTTTCTGACTTTGTTACCCGGTGGAGGGCTAAGGCCTTCATGATGACCACCAGGCCAGCTGAGAAAGACCAAATAAGGATGGTCGTGCGGAATCTGCAACCAAAGCTGCTGCAGAAGATGATTGTCTTACCCCTCCCCACCTTTACTGATCTTCACGAGATTGGGGTACAGATAGAAGATGCTATGAAACATGGTCTGATTGACCAGGAGAAGGAACAGCCCAAGAGGGCCTTTATACGCGGTTCGAATGTAGCTACAAGTAGCAATGCGGCCGCAAGAACTTCTGACGTCGGAATGGTCGCCACCACATCAAAAACAGCCACACCCTTTACCGGTTCATCTGGAGCCACCCCACAACCTACAAAGTACCCACCTCGGGGCCAGAGGACTTTCACTCCACTTTATATGTCTCTGTCTGCGGCCTTGAGGGTCCTGATTAGAAAAAGGCATCTGAAGCCCCTTGAACCCCGTCCATTGCTAAATCCTCTCCCTCCTACACATAACCCAGCCAAGTATTGTGCCTTCCATCAGCAGCATGGGCATGATACTGATTTGTGCTTTAGATTACATCATGAGATTCAAGATCTCATTGACAACAAGGTGATTGTGCCTCCCGAGAAGCCAAATGTCACCACTAACCCTCTCCCACCACATAACAACCCCCCTCCTCCACCCAGGCAAATAAACTTGATCCAAACAATGGCTGTCCCGTACGACCCCAGCATATACATCACTCTCTCCCACCTGCCTAAGCCGACGTTGTTCATCCTAAAGAGCACAGACTTGTGCATGATGAGCACGTCATTTACCCTACCCAAGCCAGTGGTGGTGACTGTCGAAGACAAAGCTGGGGTGACCTTAGAGGAGAATGGGAACGTTGGTTCAGGACTTGAGGGATCTGAGAGCTTAACTGAGAAAGCATACAACCCGTGCGGTTATATTGTCTCAACAGATCAGGCCAAGCCAATGGTAGAGTTGCCAACTGAGGTAGAGGTCAGTGTGGTCCGGGAAGACGGGCCAAGTCAGGGGCTGGATGATTTAGCAGAGCTTGAGGAGGATATCGCTAATCTACAGTTCTTTGAGGAGCAGGATCTAGGGGATGTGAGCGTCAACTGGTTTAACCTGAATTGATCAACAGACAATATAGGGTGGCTTAATGTTGAGCCAGATATTGATGAGGGATCTCAGCTGAAACGGGGACAGTCAGAAACAGGAACATCTACAATGGCCGGAACGGTCGATAACAAAGGAGAGTTGCCAGAGAGCACTAGTACGAAGAATTTTGCTCGGGAATTTAGCAACATTTGTACAGCAAACACAGAACAAGAGGCCGCGCTGAAGCAGTTTGAACAAGAGAGGATCAAGACTAATCAGAGGGCTAGAAAAGCCAAGGCCCTTGCGGGGACAGAATGTGCTGTGAGCACGGAAACAACTACAGCGGAGCCGGATAGTTGTTTGTCGGTTGTTGAGGGTATGTAGTGGGAAGACGATGATTTGCGTCTGGCCCATACTGATGAGGACTGGGAACAGAATCTCCTGGATGATACGTGGTACACCGAAGAAGTCGACCACATGACTCGTAGTGGGCAGTATTTTAAACCCCCACACCTGGACCAGCCAGAGGCATCTAGGAACGACAAGGAAGTTGAGAGGCAAAAGGACAAACTGTTAGAGGAAGAAGCTGTACTGAAATAGTTGAAAAAGATTCAAACAGACATCTCTATCTGGGGACTGCTCATGGCCTTGTGGGTGCATAAACAAGCTGTCTTATCAGCCATGGACAAGGCTAAGCTTTCTATTGATACAAACCCCGAACAGTTGGTGGGACTGGTGTTCCCGGGTGGCGCTTCACCGACTTTGACCTTCACAGACAAAGAATTACCGCCTGAGGGTTCTGCGCACAATAAATCGTTATACATCTCTGTGGAGTGTAAGGATAAGTGGATACAGTTGTATTAGTTGATACGGGATTTGCCATAAATGTGTGTCCGTTACGTATGGCCTACGCTATTAGGTTGAAGCCGCAGATTTCGTACTAACAGCCCAGGTAATTCGGGCTTACGATAACACCAGTCGGGAGGTGATGGGGACAGTGCGGATTAGAACTCAAGTTGGCCCGGCCCAACAGAACATCGAATTTCATGTTCTGATGTTCCAGCCACCTTCAACTTACTCCTTGGACGGCCGTGGCTGCACCAAGTGAAGGTTGTCTCTTCCACCCTACACCAGATGTTGAAATACCCCCACGGGAAATGGGTGGCAATTGTTTTCGGGAACTCTTCCATACATCCACCGCCAGAGGTTACTACATCAATCTTGGAGATTGTACATGGCGAAGAGAATGTCTTCCTATCTGGGTTTACCTTGGCTAAGGCTCGGGTGGTGCAAGATCTTCTAGTTGTTGATGAGGGGCTGTATGTCAGTGCGCAATCTGTTTACCTCATGAATAAGCTTCAACATATGCCCGAGATGGGATTAGGAAGGAGTGGTCAGAAGGGCATCGCTGAATTGACTGAAGTGCCACACAATCCCCATACCTTTGGTCTAGGTTACACGCCTACCAAAGAGGACTGGGTAAGTAAAGGAAATGAGATGGTCGGAAGAGCCAGGGCTAAACAAGCTGGGAAGCACTATGAGTTAGTGCATAAACCTATCCAAGGGACCCTGAACGGACGCTTTGTCTGGGAGGGAGAAGATTTCCCGTTTTGCGGCTTTCCAGAGCCATGGCTGAATTCAGAGAGGCGGCACTTGCCGGGTTTTGAGATCTTTTTTGACTTGCAGTTGCCAGGGGATGAAGTTGCCTAAGAGCAGACTGACCCACCAACTGTGGCTGAACAGTGCAATGAGGATGGGTCTAATGGCACAAATTTTGAGATGGGAGCAGTGCTGGCTTGTCTCCTCTCGGATCCTCAGATCTTACCAGAGTGCTCGGGGGATGATTTCTTAGTTTCCATGATTGGAGATAACTTGGCTGTGGGACCTTCTTCTGGTATTTTGGATGCATCTATCGCACCATCCTTCGTCTGGCAATACGAGGAAGGCTTTTTATCTAGCAGTTCTGGGTCAGGTAGTGAACCACAATCTGATTCCACCGAGTCTGTGGAGTCGTAATCAGATTCCAGTTCGTCTGAGTCAGAGTCCGGTATTCCTAGGGGTGATAACCCGAATGCCGTTGTGTTGTCCAGGTCGTCTTTTTTGTTTTCTTTTGAGTCGATTGTAACCAAAGAATCAGACGATCTGGAAGTTATTAATGAGAATGGTACCGCTGTGGCTTTTGAGTACTTTTCTGTGCCGCTCGTTTATTGCATTAATCAGGACTTTCAAAACTTTGATGAAAACAACGAGGAAGAAATTCCTCCGATTTTGAAACATTTGATTGATCGAGAGCATGAGAGGTTTGTAAAACCTTTGGTTGATGAAATCACCTCAATTAATGTTGGTACTGAAATGGATCCGCGGTTGGTCCAGGTCGAGTCCACGTTGTCTTCGGAGGAGCGCGAGCACTTAGTCGCTTTATTAAAAGATTTCAAAGATGTTTTCGCATGGTCCTATGAAGACATGCCTGGAATCGATCCTAAGATTGTACAGCACCGGATCCCTCTTGACCCAGAGGCCCGACCTGTTAAGCAGAAGCTTCGAAGGATCCGCCCAGACTGGGCTCTGAAAATCAAAAAAGAGGTCACCAAGCAGATTGATGCAGGGTTCCTGTTAGTATCTGAATATCCTACTTGGTTGGCCAACATCGTTCCGATGCTGAAGAAAGATGGCAAAATTCGGGTGTGTGTGGATTTCAGGGATCTGAACAAAGCCAGTCCGAAGGACGACTTTCCTCTACCGCACATCGATGAATTAGTGGACTTTACTGCGGGGCATGCGTTGCTCTCATTTATGGATGGGTTTTCGGGGTACAACCAGATCTTGATGGCATTCGAAGACAGGGAGAAGTCTACCTTCACCACCTCGTGAGGAACTTACTGCTATAGGGTGATGCCATTTGGTTTGAAGAATGCTGGGGCTACTTATCAACGGGCTACAACCACAATCTTACATGATATGATCCACAAAGAGGTTGAGGTGTACGTGGACGACATGATTGTCAAGTCCAAGGAAAGAGAGGGCCACTACACCGCCTTGAAGAAAATTTTCCAACGGATCAGAGAGTATCGGTTGCGACTGAATCCTCAGAAATGTACTTTTGGTGTTACAGCAGGGAAAATGCTAGGGTTCTTGATTACACAAAGGGGCATTGAGGTCGATCCTTCCAAGATTAAGGCCATCTTAGAAATGCCACCACCAAGGACTGAAAAGGAGGTGCGAGGCTTTCTGGGTAAAGTGCAATTCATAAGACGGTTTATTACAAAATTAACCTTGACTTGTGAACCACTATTTGGTCTCCTGAAGAAAGGAAAGAAATTCCAGTGGGATGACCGATGCCAAGTTGTTTTTGAGCAGATCAAGCAGTATCTACAGAACCCACTCGTGTTGTCACTGCCAGAGCGGGGAAACCGTTGATATTGTATCTATCAGTAATCGACACGACAATGGGCTGCATGCTTGCACAGGAGTCTGAGGACAAAGTGGAGAAGGCTATCTATTACCTGAGCAAGAAGATGCTGGAATATGAGACCCGTTACACTCCGCTTGAGAAGGCTTGTTTGGCCTTGGTATGGGCTACTAGGAAGTTGAGGCACTACCTGTTAGCTCACTCTGTAATACTAGTTTCGAGATTAGATCCCATCAAATATCTCTTCGAGAAACCAACACTTACGGGTAGGCTAGCCCGTTGGTTGCTTCTTCTCTTTGAATTTGATTTGAAGTATATGACTCGCAAGTCTGTGAAAGGGAGAGCGGTAGCGGAGTTCCTAGCCGATCACCCAGTGGAGGGAGATGAAGTAGTAGAGCATCTGTTCCCAGATGAGGCCATTCTGTAGGTTGAAGAAGAGATTTGGACTATGTACTTTGACGGGGCGTCAAACTAGTACGGGTATGGGATAGGGGTGTTGCTGATAACACCCGACAATTCCCACATACCCTTAGCTTTCAAATTCGGGTTTAAGGTATCGAACAATGAAGCAGAGTATGATGCATGTATCGCTGGCTTGGAAGCCGCCCTGGAACTAGGGACAAAGCGGTTGGACGTCATTGGGGACTCGAACCTTGTTGTATCTCAAGCGAAAAGAGATTGGAAGGTTAAGGAAGAAAGGATGAAAATCTACCACCAAACCCTGGACGTTCTAATCCCCAGGTTTGAGAAGTTAACCTTCACCCATCTGTTGAGAGAGAGCAACAGGTTCGCAGACGCCTTATCAACTCTATCTTCTATGATAGACATCCCTTTGGGAGTTTGGATACGTCCAATCATTATTGAACAGAGGTATGTGCCGGCCTACAGGCTGATTGCTGCGATAGATGAAGTACAAGCTCAGAACCCCTGGTATCATGACATATGGAATTTCTTGGAAAATGAGGCTTATCCACCAGGGGCAAATACCAAAGACAAGAGGGCAATCCGAAGAATGGCTGCTCAATTTATTATCTGTGGGGGTAAATTGTATAAACGGGGTCATCTGGGAATGTATAAACTGTGCGTTGATGCTGAAGAGTCAGGACGTCTGATGGAGGCCATCTACGGAGGAGAGTGCGGATCACACATGAGCGGAGTGATGCTAGCTCGGAAGATTCTCAGACAGGGTTACTACTGGTCAACCATAGAGGAGGATTGTATCAGTTTTGTTCGACGATGCCACAAATGCCAGATCCATGCAAACCGCATGAACATCCTACCGTCGAAGCTGTACAACATGACTTTATCGTGGCCATTTTCAGTCTGGGGGATTGATGTTATTGGGGCAGTTACTCCGAAGGGGTCGAATGGGCATGAGTACATCCTGATAGCACTAGACTACTTTATAAAGTGGGTCGAGACCTAATGCTATGCGGTGTTAAAAGCGTCGCATGTAGCTAAGTTCATCAGAAATAACATTATTTGCTGGTATAGGGTCCCGAATAAGATCATCTCGAATAATAGTTCCCATTTCAAAAAGGAAGTGATCGACTTGTTGGAGAAGTACAACATGGCTTTTCATAAGTCGTCCACATATAGGCCGCAAACCAACGGAGGAGTTGAGGCCGCCAACAAGAACATCAAACACTTTTACAAAAGATGGTGGAAACCTACAGGGACTGGCCAAATAAGTTACCGTTTGCTCTTTGGGGTTACAGGACATCAATTCGAACTTCTACTGGGGCAACTCCGTATTCTCTGGTTTATGGGATGGAGGCTGTTCTATCGATTGAAGTTGAGGTTCCGTCGCTGCGAGTGATGGCTGAGTGCCAAATAGCAGAAGCAGATTGGCAACAGAGTAGGTTTGAAGAACTTATGCTGTTCGACAAGAGAAGGCTGAAAGCACTGTATCACATCCAAGGTTATCAACACAGAATCGCCAGGGTTTTCAACAAGAAGGTTAAGTCCAGGAATCTGAAAGAAGGAGATTTGGTGCTCAAAGACAACTGAGCTCCCATCTACGACCCTAGGGGCAAGTTCAGACCCAATTGGACTGGCCCTTACATCATCAAGTCTATTTGGTCGGGTGGAGCTGTCGTTCTAATGGACTTGGATGGCCTTGAGTTCTCCCAACCTATCAACATGGACAAGTTGAAGAAATACTATCCCTGAGTGGCTCGCAAGGCCGAAAACCCGAAAGGGCGACCTAGGCAAAAGTTAGAGCACAAAAAATTTGAAATGAGAAAAATGAGTTCGAAAGGTTGAAAACCCAGAAAGGGTGACCTTGGCAAAAGTTAGAGCGCAAAAGGAGAGTGTTAACACCCGAGTGAACCTAAACCGAACTACGTAAGGCTTGATTCCCATCTTTGGGATACGTAGGCAACTTTATTCTAAAGTCCAGCCATAAACACTTTCAGATCAACTGTGTCCATGTGATTGTTTTGGTCATCTTTGTCTTTTCTGCATCCAAGAGTTCGGTTGTGATCTACAGTGTAGTGTTATTCAGACAAGGGGCAACTTTCTAGTTATTGGATTCGGGGTTGTACATCTCAGTGATAGATCCCGGGTGTGTCCAGTTGTGATCCATATCGAAAATGGTTTTGAAAAGTTTTAATAAAAGTTGATTTTGTTCAAATTAATCTTTTTACAACTTAGACCATTTTTGGACCAAACAGAAAATTTTCAGTACCCACAGCCTCCAATCAATTTCATTGACTTCAATATAGAGTTTTCCGACTCTCGATACAAATTGAAATTGCTTTTTATTACATTCAAAAAGAAAACTTGAAAGTACAGATTAAAGCAATAAACTTGGGGCATAGTCAGGTGTTCCTGCGTCCCCTCCCAAAGCTTGTGGAAGCTTCAGATGCCAAAGTAGGCCCAGTTTGTGCCCCATCTTCAAGCCAAGCTATGCATTCGCCAGAAAGGACGTAACTGAAAGTGGGATCGGGGGCCAGAAGTTCTCTCGTTCTCCATGCAACGGCATACCGAGCTAGCTGCCTTGGATTAGAAATGGAGCTGGGTACTCGATTCCCTTTTCTGGGCAAGTCTGGTTGTGATTGAACTGACGCCTGAAATGAAATGGGAAATAAAAGACACAGTGCGTCAAACCAATCAGCTGAATACCGAGTTGGCGAGACATACTGTAGCTTATCTCGGGTAGATCAAACCAGGGGCAACGCCAAGCGATGTCAACAGTAGACCTGCTGCACATTCAGTGGCACCACCATCCCTCATTTGGGAAGTCAACTTGTCGAGGGTGAAAGAAATAGCCGCGCGTTGAATACGCAGGACAAGAGTCCACTACTTTCAACTTCTCCATCAGCCATACTTGGGGAGGAATGAAAAATAAGAGAGATTAAATAATAGAGAGGTGTACGTAGAGAGAAAAGTAAGAAAAGGGTTTTGAGAGAAAAATAGAGCCTGAAGGCCGAGTGATGTGAGAAACACATGTGAGAAGGATGGGAAACATTACCTGCAAGAGTAGTGGACTCCCTGCGAACTTGGTTGTCTCCTGACGATGGAAAGCGTCCAAACCCATCAAAGTTTCGGCAAGTGTCAACCCGATGCAGCTCTTGCCCTCTTTCAAGCCTTGAGCAACTTCGATCAGGCGAATGCTAGACCCTCCGAAACCAGGGGCAAGTAGAAAATGGGCCAACATACATAAATAGAGGGCATGCTGCCGAAAACCCTGCCAAACACGGTCACCGCGGTCACCGGCATCAGAAAATCGATGAATCAATCTTGGGATATCCAACTCCCCGTTGTGAACCAAGGACTGAGCATCATGCAAAGTGAACCCACACATATTTCCTAAAGCCCGGATGTGGCCAAAACGAGACTGGGGCAAGATTTCCTCGTCACACCGGATTCCATCAAAGCTTGGAATTCTTCGATTGTGGGACATACCTCTTGTCCCCCAAAGCTATACACATGTGTAACCAGGTTCCAACACCTAGCCGCGGCATGGAGGAACGGAAAACACAGCGGAGTACGGCAGTGGGAATAGTGCGTTTAGCCTGAAACCCCAAAAATTTAACTTTTCCGAGCCATCCAAAGTTGCAATCCAATTTGAGAGTTTTTCGGTAAAGAATGGCTCCATTTGGGGCAAAAACAGAGCTAGAATGGAGAGATCACGAAGTTGGAACTTTTATAGAAGATAAGGCAGTGAGTGGAGGCCAGGTGTCAACGTTTCGGAGGTTCTGCCATCGATGGCCGGCAGTGGCTCATTGATGGCCGGCAGTGGCTCATCAATGGCCGACAGAGGCACATTGATGGCCGGCAAAGGGAAGTGATGGCCGGCAGGCTTTCCCTCAGGCTCCCTGCCCCCTTCTGTGAAGATCCAGTTGTTTGCTGCAGTGGAGTTCTGTTATTTGTGCCTTTTGAGGTCTTGTTTTGGTTCTTTCGGACTTGATTGTGTTTTGTTTAAGACGTAATAGTCTTCGTTTTGTTTATCGAGTTGTAATTGTCTTCGTTTTGTTTATCGAGTTGTTGCAATTTGTTTATCGAGTTGTATTTACATTGGTTAGCTTGTTAAGGCCTTGTGTAGTTTATCGAGTTGTTTTGTTCTTTTAGTTGTTAGTTGGTTCACTACTTGATTAAGACAATACAATTTGAATGTGCAGTTTTCAAAAAGATCAATCTAATTTTCATGCTGTGCGATGTTATGTGATGTTCAGAATATCAAAATACAACACTTCTTAAGCAAAAGCTAAGTTTTCATTTCCATCATGGTTACTTTTTGCAAAAGAGTACAAGTTTTAAGCAAGTAAAACTGCCTAAGGCTGTACAATGTCCAAACACTACTAGCAAAAAGGAAACAAAGCAAAAAAACATCTAAATCAGTGCCAACTGTCTCAAGCTCGGGAGGCCCTCTTCGTCCTCTTCCTCAGCGGAGCAGACTCTGGAGCACTGTCACCATCGGCACCGCTATCTAAAGCTGGATCAGAGCCTGAACTGGAACCCTCCTCAGTCTCTCCAACCTCACCACTGGCAGAATCCGAGCCGGCGTCATCGTCTCCCCCATCAGATGACTCGGACTGTGGACTCGCTGCCTCAACCTCCTCGCTCGTTTTGTCATCATCATCATCACCCAGAATGGGCTCTGAAGGACCACTCTCGCTACGGATACCCCTAGCTCTACCTCGGCTACGTGCTTGAGCCTGTCTCCCTCTCCTTTCTGCTACTGGGAGAGGAACTGAAGGTCCTGTTGTGGCTCCTGCTGGGGCATCCGGTGGAGCTGGGGTCTGGAAAGGGATCTGAAAAGGGCAGTTTGTCAGAATATATTAGTTGTGATGTATATCAGATAGTGTATATCAGATGATGTATCGATGCAGTGTATGTGTATAGTGTATGGGGGCAGGGTATCTGTGCAGTGTTTTGATGTCATGAATCAGATCAGTGTAGTGTGGAACAGTTGAAATGCTAATGCAGTGGCAGAGATCTTCATGTCATGAAGTATAAACTGAAGAAACTTGCCGGAATCCTATAAAGGCTGAGCAAGTTCATGCTCATCTGAACCATCCCCCTCAAAGAAGCCGCTAGCTTGAGAACCTGTCCGGTGTACTCAATGGATGCCTGTGAATATGTTGAAATGATCAGTGGTCTATAAAGCATAATCGAAATGAATTGAATGTGCAAAAGGTAAAGTATGGAACATACCGAGGTTGGGCCTCGAACTCCGACAAGCTCGTGACCAGCAGGTGTGGGCTCTATGGGAATCTGGTAGGTTTCTCTAGAACGTCCCCAAAAGTCAATGTAGTAGGCAGCTCTGGCCATCCCGCTCTCTACCTCTCCCCAGAATCTCTCCTGCCACGGGACCTGGTCGCTCTGGCCCCTTTGCCTCTCTCTCTCGCAGCTGGAGCTCTCGCTCTCTTATCTCTCCGGATGCCGGTCAGAGGCGGCATCAGATGAGTCTGGATGAAGGTCGCGTAGTCGCCCTCTGCACGGAAGTAATTTGTCTCCAGACCTACCATAAACTGGATCACCTCCTCAGCAAAAAGTCTGTGTGTCTCTCTCATCGATACTGGGGGTGCTGTCGGTACGAACGGGGTAGGCAGTCCTAAAGTCTGGCATGTGAAATGCTCGCTCAAGAACCAAGCACGATAGATCGGGCCCTCGAGGAGGATATGATAGCGAATGACAACCCTGGCTGTCTCATACTGGGCTAGTAGCCCCGGTGGTATCACGTCCCATGGCTGCCATGTGATCTGAGAATAAGAAAATGAATAGGTGATTAGTCGCCATCAATTGATTAATGGGTGTATCAAGTTGATTGAAATAACTTTGTTTTGGGTTACCTCGCGCGCCGCCACCGTGTCGAAGTACTATCGAAAAAATGTGAAGTTCTCCCGGGTCCTATGGCGGAGCTGGCTGTCGTATACCCGAGAAAACGGGACTGTCACCGGGGTCTCCTTTACAGTCTCTAGAGCAAGAGTCGGGAAGTATGTGTACACCCATAGCTGCAGGGAAAATGTGATCGATACAATGTATAAGCAGATACAAAATGCAAAGCAGAAAGCATACAGTGTATGAGCAGATACAGAATGCAAAGCAGAAAGTACATGTGTTGAACAAATGTAAAGCAAGAAATGCTAAGCAGAAAATGTGAAGAGAAAAGGGGGAACTAAGCTATGTACCTCCCAAGCCCGCCAGTAGCTGCCGAGCAAGGTCGCGCTCATGCGGGAGGTCGAGCTCATGTATCCATACAGAGTAGTGAGGTCGGCTCCACCCCAGTTGTAGAATTGAACTCTCTGGAGTACTACCAATGTGCTCAGAAAGTGTAGGCCCACGGTATTTCACCTGTTTGAAAACAAGGTGGTACCGAAAAAGGACATGATGAAGCCCCTCGCGTACTGCTCTGCCTCCCCGAATATCTCGGGCTCAAACCCCCTGTACTGCTCGTCAAACCAGCTATATCGGACCATGCCTGCCCAGAGTGTCGGTGGGTGTGCCCCAAGTAGTGCGATCCATGCTGCCTCCTACTCTTCTATGTCAGGGTTGAGAGGGATCGGATCACCCCTTACGCTTAAGCCAGTGATCATGGCAAAGTCGTAAGGAGTCATCATCATCTCCCCCGTGGTGGAGAAATGGAAGGAGTTGATGGTGTCCCACCACCTCTCCACCAAAGCCCCTAAGAGAGGACAACTCGCTATAATCCGCGTCAGGCTAGAGCAGAACAGACCAAAGCCTGTCTCGTCGATAATGTCGCGGACCCTAGCTGGGAGCTCGCCGTACCAATCCTGAACTGTTGTCGTGCCATAGCCTATGAAAGAACAGGATCCGTCCTGCAGTAATGCATGAAATGCAATCGGATCAAGTACTGAAAGCACAGTTGAAACTACAGTTGAATATGAAACAGTAATGTATGAGATGCATTCAGATTAATGCAGTTTATGCAGTTAGATCAAGACAGTGCAAGAAATGCAAACAGTTAAAGGTAAAACCGTAAAAAGCAGTGTTTGTACCTCCACGGCAACGGCCGACAAATGAGATGCCGGCTCTCTCAATAGAAGGTCATCTGGTGCATCCTCAACGAAGTCAGTGAAGGCCTTGATGCCTCCCGCGGTAGGTACTATATGGGTGTCAGGGTGATACCTCACTGGGTCAAATGGGCATATGCTCGGTGGTAAAGGCTCAGGCTCGGCCTCGAGCTCGGCTGCAAAGTCTGCCTCAAACTCTACTGGAGGAAGCGCGGGGAGGCCCCCGTCATGTGGGACATCATCAGCCATCTGAAATAGGGGCAAGAGAAGCAAAAATGAGGGAAAATGGAGAAAATGGTGAAATTTTGAAAAAGTCAAACCCTAGGAGAGATGAAAAGTCAAAGAAAGTCAAAATCCGGGAAAAGTGTACTAACCTTGGGAGAAACTCGAGGGGAATCAACCTATAACGGTGGAAATGACGAAAGAAGCGTCGAGATCAAATTGTGATCGGTTCAAAGTGAAGAGAACTAGAGGGTTTTAACGAATAAAGTTTGTTTAGGGTGTTGGAAAACGCGTAGAATGCGTGGATCTAGGGAGAAAGCACACCTAGAGAGCAAGAGAAGGGAACTTCGTGCAAGGGTTTGTTAGGAAATGAAGTGTCTCCACTTATATTTAAAGACCTGCGGATGAAAAGACCAAATTGCCCAAGTCTGCCATCGATGGCCGACAGTGGCACATCGATGGCCGGCACTGCTTTATTGATGGCCGACAGTGGCCACTAATGGCCGGCAGGGGGCCGACATCCTCCCCTGATGGCCAGCATGCTTTTATAAGCTCCCTCTGACTTTTTGGCCTTGATTTGTATCCTTGGATTTCGAGAAGTGCAAAGTATGTTCAAAGTTTGACTCAGAATGCCTCCGCGGAAGCCCAAAATTGTGTTCGTAGTGCGTGAGGGTCATCGTCTATCAACACAAACAAGGTGTATCCTTTTTAACATGTTACAACTCTTCCGAGAGGTAAATCGAAAGTTGCCTTTGAGTCATTTTTAGCAAGCATGCTTTTGTCAGCGCATAGAATTTGTACTTTGCAGTGAATATGCATGTTGCATTGTATTGCATTGAACATATCCTACATTTGCATAGAAAATGTTCATACGTGTTTCATTAACCATTCATTTGCTATTGTTGCATAGAGCACGCATTGTTGTTATGTTGCATAGCATATGCATCATCGATTATTTTGCATTGAATATGCCTCTGTTTTGGCTCTGGCATGTTGCGCATGAAGCATGCCTCTAACATTTGGATTACGGTTATCCATTTTGCATGGAATAAGCATTTGTATTGCATTGTACCTGTTAAGTTTCTTCCTTGTGCAGGTATGATATTGTATGTACGGTTCATTTGAAGCTGATGTAATTAGACGATATTGTATGTATAGTTCATTTGAAGCTGATGTAATCAGACGATATTGTATGTACGGTTTATTCAAAGGGATTCCAGGTAAGATCATTCCTGTCCTTTGAACACCCTATTTTGGTTAGAAACATTTGGGTACGCCCGGTGTTTACATCATACCTTGTTGGTTAGAAACATTCGGGTACGCCTGGTGTTTACACCGACATGTTGCTCCGGTCAGAAGCGTTTGGGGCATGTGCCCAATGCTTATACCTCTCTGCTTTGGTTAGAAGCGTTTGGGGCGTGTGCCCGACACTTATACCTCTCTGCTTTGGTTAGAAGCGTTTGGACTGTGTGCCCGACGTTTATACCTCTCTACTTTGGTTAGAAGCATTTAGAGTGTATGCCCGACGTTTATACCTCCCGTCGGTTAGAAGCATTGGGTTATGTGCCCGATGTTTATACTCTGCTTTGGTTGGAAGCGTTTGGGGTGTGTGCCCGACGCTTATACCTCCCCTTGAGAAGCATTCAGACCGTGTGCCCGACGCTTATACCGTCTTGTTGGTTAAAGACATTGGGTTGTGTGCTCGATGTCTATACTCCCTTGGTTAGAAACACTCAGGTACGCCTGGTGTTTATACCCACCCTTTCGGTTAGAAGCATTTGGAGCGAGTTTCGACGCTTGTACCTCTTTTGTTGGTTAGAAACATTGGAATGTATTCCGATGTTTATACCACCCTCCGGTGTTTGCACCGCACCCTTTTCCCTCTTGCGTGTGGCGCGTTAGGATGCTTTGGTTAAACGCATTTGGACGGGCTCCGATGCTTATACCACTCTTTACTTTGATTGCTTAATAGTTGGTTGTGTTTCAATTATTATTATGTGCTCTCTTCAATTCGGAACCTTAGGGTGTGTCCTTAGGTTCGCACCATTTCTTTCCTTGCGTGTGCCACGCGATGGGATCTTGTTTGCCGCCTCGGGTGCGCCTAACAGTTGTTGTTTATTTGCTTTTTCTGCATGAGGCGCAGTTGAGATTACATAATTTTCTTACATCATTTTTGCATGAAATGTAGTTTGCTTTGCGTTAACTTGCTTATGTACGAGTTTGCTGTAGCATTTCTTTGCATAACATTTGCATCTAGATGTTTCATTACAGCCCTCATTGCACGATCATAAGTTATATTTGGTAGCATGCATGTCATTTGCATTTTGCCCCAGCCTGTGGGCGCATCTATATTGTTATTTTGTTTGTCTGTCTAAGTCTTCGGCCTTGTCAAAAATGGGTCGTCTCTGGGCTTTGACATTCACTCCCGTCATTTCATGACTTTCAAGTTCTGTTAAAGAGGGGCAACTGTAGACACCCCATTTTTGACCGTCCTCAAGACTTGGATGTTCTCGTAGGTACATCCAGTGATGAGTCTGATTGCTCGTCAAGCACTCGAACTTCGTGGTGGAATACTCCAGGTTTGATCTTTCCAAACCATGCATCCATTATTTCTCATTTTTGGACCATGTCTTGGTCCTTTCATCTTGTTGTTTGTGGTGCACTGCCGGCCATCATTGGGCTCTGCCGGCCATTCATTTTGGCCTGCCGGCCATTGATGAGGCCTGCTGGCCATCAATGAGGCACTGTCGGCCACCATTGATGGTCGGCCGACCACAAATGCATCAGTAGATATTTTTGCAGATGTTTTGACAGCTGTTTACACAGATGAGCCCATATGCTTGAACGTGGATGGTTGGATCTCTTCAAGGGGCCTTTGTATCTTCTATATATAGAGCTCATCTATATGCATACAAAGGGTTACAAAGTTTGAGCTGAGCAAGAATTCTCTCTCTCTCTCTCTAGAATCCTCTCTCTCTATATTTTGTGCTTGAAAGTGAGCTTTCTCTACATATTTGCACTAGCACCCTTAGCCAAACACCTTCACCTTAGAGTTAAGGTTCTTCGAGGCCTTGTTTGAGCTCCTTAGAGTGGTTTTGGCTTAGAAGTTTGGCTGTTTTCTTGCTGTTTTAGTGCTATGCTTCAAGGGTAAGGATTTACCTCTTTTAAGCTTTGTTTTAGTTCATTCCTTGACCACCTTTGTATGCTACTTTAAAGCTGGTTTTAGCCTCAAAAAAAGTTCTGTTTTTAAGGTCTTAAAATCGTGGTGTAAGCCTTGTGTGGTTAGGGGGTGGTTCCCTCCCTTTGCTCTTTGGCTTGTAAAGCCTTTTGAGCCATCTTTCTAAGCATTTGAAACACCCTTTGCTTGGCCTTTGAACCACTGAAACTCAGAGGAATTTCAGTTGTAAAAAGTTTGTTTCAAGGCCCAAAATAGGAGGGGGTGGCCTCCTTTCCTTGTATCTTGTTTGCTTGTGTAGATGGCCTAATAGTTGAGCATGTTTTTCTACTATCTCATGGCTTGATTTCAGCATATTTTTGTGACTTTTTTGACCTACTTGAGCTCTGTTTTTGGTTGGTCAAGTCACTTGTTGCTTGCCTCTTACACTTGCAGTGTAATCATGCTTACTAGCTTACCATGCTTAATGAGTTAGCCTATCATTTTAGCTTGTGTTAGCTCCATCTCAACATGCTTTTGCTCATGTTTTGTCATTCTTTAACTCTGTTTTGAATGGTCTTGGTCATATGGCTCATGTTTTACATAGCTATAGTGCAAGTGTCTTCACTAGCTTTGTGTTTAAAGGCTTCTAGTATGCTTTGCTTGAGATGATTGCATGCCATAGCATCATTTTACACATGATTTCAGTGCATATACTTTTGTCATACTCTCACATACTTCACTTCTTCATTACTTTTGAGGGTTGTGTATTGTGCCTTGCTTATGGGCTAATATGTGTGCATGTTCTCCTAGTCTTTTGAGCTTCTATCTCAGCATGTTTAGACCATTATTTTAGCATGTTTGAGGTCTGTCTAGGGCTGGTTTGGCCATTTGAGTTTGATATTGCATGGTTCTAGTGTAAAGCTCTTCACTAGTTTTAATGCTTAAGTCTCCTAACATGTTGTACATGAGTTGTTTGCATGTTAGAGTCTTGTGTTCATGCCATTTCAGCACTGCAATTCTGCCACCTTCCCTCATTTCTTCATTTTTCTATTTGTTTTGAGGGATGGTTAGTCTTAAAGTTGTGTGTAAGCTTGGGATTGAGGCTTGTGCTTAAATGGCTTTAACCCTCTTATGAGGGTTCCTCCCAGTCAAAGGCATGGTCTCTCTCATGTCTTAAGTCATCTTTTGATTGACCTCTCTCTCATTAGAGGACTTTCGCATTTGGACAAATTAATTAATGAATGGCTTGGTAACTTAAAATGTGTAAACAAGAATTGAATCAAGTAAAACATGCCAAGATAAGCATTGTTGTGTTGCATTGCAGTGTGTTCAATCGGACGTTATATTGAACACAAGGTGGATTGGTCCATTTCATACTCAAAGTGATGAAAATGAGCCAATCTTCCTTTGTCTCCATTACCCTTGATCATGCATGATAGGGTGGTGGTTCTAGAGTCTTGTGTTTGTGCATTTATTGAATGTGCACAAGTTGGATCTTTGGCCATCATGCATGCAAAATGCTTGATTGGTGGTCTTGGATCCAATGGTGCCTCTCTTTTGATGTTTTGAGATGATAAGGAGGGGCATGGTACGAACATACCCTTGGGAGACCCTCTATTTTCCTCTGGTTTGAGCTCTGTTGCAGAATGGTGATGCAGCACACCAGTGGCCGGCAGTGCCTCACAGATGGCCAACACTGCTTCATACTTGGCCAGCAGTGCACATTTTTGGCCGGCAGGTGGCCGGCAGTAAGCTCCCATGGTCGGCAGGTCACTGGTGCATTCCTCAGCATGGAATTGGTAAGGCAAAGCAGAAAGTTCTTGGAGACACCCTGCAAACAGAGCCTCTCAAAAGCAAACCGGAAGGTGTTTCAGGGCGGCAACCGAGTGCATGCATCCTCCATTATCCGAACCAGAGCTGAGGCAGCGTAGTTTGTAGTTTAATGCTTTACTTGTTAGTTAGCATTTGTTTTGCAATTTAATTAATTAATTTATTAATTAGTTAAAGTGTTGTAATAGTTAGTAAGTAGTTTGCTAGTTATTCGATTGATTTGTAATAATTAGTCTAATTAGTTTAATTAGATTAGTTGATTAGCTTAGCTTAGATTAGCTTATTCATTCGGACCCTCATTCGCGAGGGCGCAATGTTATAATAAGGGTGCGTGCGTGTGTGCATGTCTTCTAACCCCACGTCTTTCTCCTTTTTACTTAACCGCTTTCGATGGTTAGATTAGGGCACGTTTTGATTAGCATACCTTATGCTTTGCATGTTTGCATCATCCATTTGTTTTGCATGCACCGGGCTCGGCGCATCATTCAAACTGCATCGTATTTCAATACCTATTTGAATACGTGTATCAATTGTTGCATTCATATGCCATCTTAGATAGCCGAGCCTATTTAGTTGCATTATTACATGTGTTGCATTTGGCGTCTTACATAGTTATGATCATGCATTGTTTCTAACTAGCTTTTGTTTTGGCATGGAGTACACTGTAAGTGTTACGCTTTAGCATACTTGCAGGAGTGTGAGTGTTGCCATGATAGCATGCTTGCCATGAGGCTATTTGTTTAAGTGCTTAACTGCTTGAATGCCTGTGGGTGATGGCTTGGTTGCCTGAATTGGAACAATTCGATAAATGCGAGTTTTAAGCCCACTTTGCGAAGTGGCAAATCATGTTTTAAAGCCCACTTGAGGGTGGTAAATCCATGCTTTAACCCACTTGCGAGTGGCATTTTCAAACCATTTTAAAAAACAAACATAAGTCGAATTCGTTCCAATTCTCGTGATTGAGTCTATACTTGTATGTGGGTGCCACATAGTAAGGTTAGCTAATAATCAGAATAAGAACACATGTGTTTATAAAACAACATATCATGCTTAGTAGAGACCGATCTTTGATCAGGCGAGTGGGGGTGCTCATTTCAGGACCTTCCCCTCTCGTACCTAAGTTCCCGAGCCAAGGCAACTTTGATGATGACGAACACGTGGCCTTTGGCACGAGTCAGGGTTTCCTAAATTTCTCAAAAATAAAATATTTAGGTGGCGACTCTGTAATCTGGCAAAGTTGTCCAGTTTTGACATTATTTGATTCAAAATCTGATTTTCCAAAATGATTTGCCGGATTAGACTCTTTGGTGTTTATTAGTCTCACATTGCACTTTGTGAGATTAGATTCAGAACCGTGACAGGAGTCCGAACTGTAGAAGGACCAATTCGTGCCTTTCCGAAAGGGGGGCACGTGAAGAAAGTCGAGTCTACAATGCCTCATCAAAGATAAAAGGCGCGTCCTTAGCAAGTAAACTACACAAAGGACGTGATAGTTTACTAAAGGCTTTGATAAACCTATGGTAAAAACCTGCATGCCCTAGGAAAGACCTAATTTGATGCACATAATTAGGTGGAGAAAGGCCTACAATGAGGTTGACCTTAGCTTTGTCAACCTCTATGCCTCAAGGGGACACAATGTGTCCTAACACTATACCTTCACGAACCATAAAATGGCTCTTTTCCCAACTCAAAATCAGGTTTGTCTCTACATAACGAATAAGGACTTTGGTTAAGTTTTGGAAACATTCCTCAAAAGATGGCCCAAACACGAAGAAGTCATCCATGAAAACCTCTAAAAATTTCTCCACCATGTCAGCGAAAATGGCTATCATACACCATTGAAAAGTCGTCGGTGCATTACATAGCCCAAAGGGCATGCACCTATAAGCAAAAGTACCAAAAGGGCAAGTGAACGTGGTATTTTCTTGGTCAGTGAGGTACACCGGGACTTGATTATACCCCGAGTAGCTATCAAGAAAACATTAAAAACCCTGCCCCGCTAACCTCTCAAGAATTTGATCAATAAATGGCAAAGGAAAATGATCATTCCTAGTCATGGAATTCAATCTCCTATAATCAATACACACTCACCACCCAGTAGTGGTTCGTGTGGGGACCAACTCTCCTTGCTCATTCTCTGCAACAGTGATGCCCAATTTCTTGGGCACCACTTGCATGAGACTCACCCACTTGCTATCCGAGATGGGGTATATACTACCTACATCCAACAATTTTAACACCTCTTTTTTCACAACCTCCTTTATGTTAGGATTAAGTCTTCGTTGCATTTCACGAGAGTGTTTGGTATCCTCCTCTAAATGTATATGATGCATGCACAAGGAGGGATCTATCCCTTTTAAATCGGCCACCGACCACCCTATAGCACTCTGATGTTCCACAAGAACACTCATTAATTGACTTTCCTGCTCTGTAGTTAAGTCAGATGCAATGATGATAGGCAAAGTATCTTGAGGCCTTAAAAATACATACTTAAGTGTGGTTGGGAGCGGTTTCAACTCAAGTGTAGGTGGTGTGACTAAGGATGGTATGGCAGGCTCTCTAGACAGAGGAGAAAGGGACTCAAATCGGGCTTTTTACGGAGGAAAATCCGGTGTAGAAGAAGAATTAAGTAAGGCATTCACCTTTTCAACCGACCCGTCAATATCAAATTTTTCAAAGCCAAAATGAGCTAAACAAGCCTCTAGAGGGTCCTCTACAATAATGGAGGGTAAAGCCTCCTCCACAATCCCATCCACAACATCCACAAATAAGCACTCCTTTCTCTCATGGGGGTAGCTGGGATGCTTGGAAAACATTGAGTTTCACTTGCATATTCCCAAATGAAACTTCCATAACCCTGGTACGACAGTTTATGCATGCATTGGCCGTAGCCAAGAAAGGTCGAGCGAAGATCACTGGGATTTGCTTCCTAGAGCTGGCTACCGGTTCCATATCTAAGACCAAAAAATCAATAGGAAAATAAAACCTATCAACCTTTACTAGCACATCCTCAATCATACCATGTGGCACTTTAAGGGACTGGTCAGCCAACTGGAGAGTAACAGTAGTGGACTTCAACTCGGCAAGCCCAAATTCCTTGTACACAGAGTACGGCAACAAATTGACACTGGCTCCTAAATCTAACAAGGCCCTATCAATGAAATGGTCCCCTATAATGCATGCAATGGTTAGGGCACCTGGGTCTTTAAGCTTAGAGGGTGTGTCATTCAACAAGATGGAGCTTACTTGCTCTGTGAGTATGACCTTTTGGGACACGTGTGTCCTAGATTTACGCTTTTGCGTACAAAAGTCCTTTAGAAATTTAGCATAGAAGGGTACTTGCTTAATCACCTCCAACAGGGGGAGGTTGATTTTTACCTGTTTAAAGACCTCCATCATCGCTTTCATGGATGTCGCCTTCTTATTAAAAGGGGATGGTCTATCAAGGCATTAGGGAAAGGGTGCCTTAGGCACATATGGTGCCTTGGGCTCATGTGAAATGCTGGGGACCAAGTCATCCCCCTTAGGTGTTTCTCCCTCACCCTTGCTCTCATTGGGTATACCACCGTGGTCACCCTTCTTAGCCTTAGTTGCATCAGACGCAACTGGCCAAGGCTCTAACTCCCTCCTACTTCTTAAGGTAATCACTGCTTGCACCTGCTCATGGTGCTTTCCATTCCCATCCAAACCCTTAGCTCTATATTGACCCTTAGGGTTGGCTACAGTCTAACTCGGTAATTTTCCCTCTTCTCTCCTATTCATGTTGTTAGCCATTTGACCCAATTGGGCCTCTAGCTTGGCAATGGAGTGAGTATGGGAGTGAACTACTGGTGCTAACCGCTTAAGTTCTGAGAGAATTTCTAACACTTGAGTCTCAAATGCCGAGTTGCCTTGAGGAGCAGGCGGGGGTTGTGGTTGTGGTTGTTGGTAAGGTTGTGGGGGTGATAAAGTTGTGGTGGCTGGTAGGAAGATTGGTTGGCAAAATTATTAAAATTCTGCCTTGGTAGGGGAGGATTGTAAGAAGTGACTTGTGAAAGAGGTCTCCATGAAAAATTAGGGTAATTTCTCCATCTCGAATTATATATATTGGAATATGGGTCATTACCTGGGTTGGAGAATCCTTGAGCCGTATTCACATGCTCTTGGACTAATTCCGGAAATTGTGATGCCGAAGGGCACTCACTCAAGTCATGAGCAAGGCTTGCACAAATAGCACATACCTCGTGGAATTGAGGCTAATCTTGCTGTGTAGGGGCATATCCCGCAGCTAATAATTGGTCCATTTTGTGGGACAATGCCTCTATTTGTTGGGCTAACTCTAGGTTTTGCTTGACCTCATAAATGCCCCTTTTTTTCGGGTCTCTAACTACTGGTTGCCGGACTTGCCGGGCTGCAGAGGCATGGTGAAAGGAATTATCACTTAAGTTCTCAAATAATTGCCATGCCTTGGCGTCATTTTTGGACATGAATGTCCCATCACAAGATGAATCCACCATTTGGCGGTGAGGCTCAGTTAAGCCATAGTAAAAGTTTTGAACAAGTTACCAATCAGGCACTTGGTGGTGGGGACACTGTTGAAAAAGGTCACGAAGTCTCTCCCATGTCTCGTGAAATTGCTCGGCATCAATTTGAGCAAAATTGGTGATGGCTCGCTTAAGTTGGTTGGTCTTACCAACGAGAAAGTACTTCTCTAGAAACTTTTGTTGTAATTGGTCCCAAATTGTGATAGAATTAGCAGGTAAGGAGTTCAACCAGTGTTTGGCTTTGTCCTTTAATGAGAATGAGAACAATCACAACATTAAGGCCTCATTTGTGAAATTCTAGATCCTCACTGTAGAGCAAATTTCTAGAAATTCATTCAAATGTTTATAAGGATCATCATGAGCTAGTCCATAAAATGATGGAAGCATTTGTATGATGCTGGACTTAATCTCATAATGAGCAGTAATGGTGTCAGGTAATTGGAGGCATGATGGTGATGTGTATGCAGTAGGTGTGAAGTAATCCTTAAGGGTCCGGTTGGGCCCATTTAGGCCATTCGGGTTTTCCATCTCTATTGGTTCAAAGTATGGATATGAATATTCAAGCCTAGGAACATGGGCAGAGGCTCTAAGTTTCCTAATAGTTCTTTCTAATTCAAGGTCCAAACTCCACAATTCAGGGCAACAAGAACGGCGCCCGTGCATACACTTCTCACACACACACACACTAAGTTCCGACTCTGTGCACTAAGTTATGTAAGCAAAAATACCAAAGAAGAGAATACTCATAGCTATTTAATGAAAACGCTTTACTCGTCTTATGGGTGCTTGACGTGTAGACATTGTCTCCAACCTCCAAGTGAGCTTTGTCTTTCTTTTTAGCACTTTGGTGTCTAGCTTGCGAGTGTTTGCTTCTTTTTTAGCACTTTAGTGTTGCGGTTTGTTTTATTTATTTTTTTAGAGCTCGGTTGCACTCTGCTTGCACTTCAGTGATAGCTCCACTTTCAAACGCTCTGCACACTTAGCAACACAAAAATATAAAATCCTAAACTAAAAATTAAAATAGGAATGTAACTTTAAATTACTCAATTTCGCCAGAAGTTCCAGGTAACGGCGCCAAAATTTGATGGGTCGTTACACACACCAAAAATAAACACTAAACTTTACTAAATTCTTTTAGAATAATGGCAAGTCCAGGTATCGATCCATAGGGACAAATGTGAAATTAGACTAATTCAATCGCTAAATTCCTAAAAAGATTGAGAGATTTTATGACTAAACAAGAATTAAATGAAATTGAGAAATTAAATTGACAATTAAAATTAGGGTTTGAGATATTAATTTTTGGGAAAAATCCTAGGGCAAAGAATTCACCACTAACCACATAAATGAGAATTAACATCGGCTATCAATTGTAATCTGGTTTGAAATACCCAATATTTCACAACTACAAGTTTGAAATATTGATCAAGAGGGTTGTCGCATTCAACGTACAGGCACGAATCATCCTGAGTAGCATGAGGCATTTGCTCTAAACTATGATAGCAATACGACCCGTCTCTCATAGCATGACTCGTCTCATACTTTGAATACAAACACAAAGAAAACTAATGTATGGAAATCATTAAACAATCACAGAGAGTAAAATACTTGAAGAGATGAAAGAAACAATTATTAAAAACTTCTAAATCATCCATACATTGATTCAAACCGATTCACTATCAAAGCTTGCGAAAAATCCTATTACATGGCTAGGGTTTCATCAAAACCCTAGAAAAGAAGACTAGCCACTCATGGAGGAGTGGGAAGAGGTGGAAGCCCCCATGGAAGTTGTCCTTGAAGTTTAAGGGAAAATCATCTTCTTTAAAACCCTAGCCTCCCTTTCCTTATAATCAAATTTCAGAACCCTAATCCAGCCCCTTTCTTGCCTTTTGATATCTCTGCTGTCTTTTTCAAACAAGTTTAAAACATCAGGCCCATTTTTCGAGGTACGACTGCACGTGCGGAAAAGTCAACGCACGTGCGGGAAGATCTTTTCTCTCCAAATTTTGTATTTTTGCCCATTTTATGCTCCGACTATGTACAACCTAATTGATGTTAAATAGACATACAATATATAGTTTGACAAGCAAGTAAAGTTAAAAGATCATAATTAACAGCCTCAATGTTGCACAATTTGGCCTTAATCACTTTTCCCAAACCGATGTTGAGGCCATGTTTAAACAATTTCTTTCCACCTCTGGTACACCTCATTCTATTGCTTTGTTTGTAACTTGAGGTACATCTTCTTGGTATTTTGATTTAGGCTGTTGTAATCATATGACTTTCAATTCTACTATATTTTCTTCTATCTCCTCATATTTCCTTCATTCATATTGTTGATGGTTCTTTTATGTCTGTAAGTCATATTGGTTTTGTTTCCGCATCTCATTTGTCCTTATCCAATGTTTATCTTATTCCTGCTCTCACCTTAAACCTTATTTCCATTAGTCAATTATATGAGCTTGGTTTAACTGTCACATTTTCTGCTAATAGTTATTTGGTGCAGGACTCTCAGATGGGACAAACTCTTGGGATCGGCCGTAAACATGGACGTCTCTATGAGCTTATCTACTTCCATGTTCCGAACTCCACACAGTTTGTTGCTCTTACATTCGTTTCCAACTTGTCCCCTTTTCATCTTTGGCATTGTCGTTGAAGGCATATTTCTGTTAGTTGATTGAAATCTTTAGTTTCTACTGGTCAATTAGGTCATGTTATCCCAAATACTTTTGCCTTGTCAACTTGCAAAACAGCCTGCTTTTATCATTTAATAAAAGTATTTATGCTTCTTATGCACTGTTTGATCTTATACATTTTGACATTTGGGGTCTATCACCTACTGCTACAATGGGGGGATCACGTTATTTTGTTATTTTTGTGAATGATTTTTCTCGGTTTATTTGGTTGTTTCTCATGAAAAGTCGATTTGAACTTAAACAACTTTATTACAATTTTACAAAAATAGTCCAAGCTCAATTTTCTAAACTTTCGCTCTGACAATGCTATGAAGTATAGGGATCTTGATTTTCTCTCTTTTCTTCAGAGTTGTAGTATTCAGCCTCATTATTCCTGTGTCGGCACGTCCCAACAAAATAGATGTGCTGAACAGAAACATAGGCATATTCTCGACACTGCTCAAGCTCTCCTAATCTCTTCTTCGTGTCTTGAAACTTTTTGAGGGGAAGCTGCACTTACTGCTGTCTACACCATCAATTGTGTACTTATTCTTGTCATCAACAACTAAACTCCCTATGAACGTCTACATGGCACTAGTTCTCCATACATAAATCTTAGGGTTTTCAGGTTTACATGTTTTGTTCTCCTTCAACCTCATGAACACACCAAACTTGAACCTCGTTCTCGTTTGTGTTATTTTTTTATGGTACGAAATTGAACATAAAGGCAATCGCTATTGGGATCCTATCTCTAAGCGTCTTTGTATCTCTCATCATGTGGTTTTTTAGGAACACAAAATGTTTTCCTCTCTATCATTGTTTCATTGGTCCTTGCGCTCCACCTCCATCCTGTTTACTAATCTTTCTATAGACCTATTTTCTGATGAGTTTGATGCAAGTTTCCTTTCTACATCTCTCGAGACGCCTTTGCTTACATTTGATCTTGCTGAGCCTACTCTTCCTGATGGCGCTGCAATTGCTCCCTCAAGTCCTATTGAGTCTTCTTCTGATGATGAACCTATTGAGTTTTCTCATGATGTCGGTCCTACCAATCCTCCAAAACGGGTCACTTAACCCTCCATGCGTCTTCATGGTTATATTGTTGGCTCCATCACTTTTAGCACTTATGAACCTACTTCCTATCGTGAGGCTCGCTGTAATCCTCTTTGGTAGCAAGCTATGAGCGATGAACTACAGGCTTTAGACAAAACTCATACTTGGGACATTGTTGATCTACCCTTGGAAAAGCTGTGATTGGCTGCAAATGGCTCTACAAAATCAAAACCCATTCTAATGGATCTATTGAGTGCTACAAAGCTCGCCTTGTTGGAAAAGGCTTCACCTAAGAATATGGCATTGATTATGAGAAGACTTTTGCTCTTGCTGCTTGGTTTACCTCAGTTCATAGCTTAATTGTTGTTGTTGCTGCTCGGCAATGGGATCTTTTTCAAATGGATATGAAAAAATGCCTTTCTTAACGACAATCTTCTTAAGGAAGTCTACATGCAACCTCCTCCTGGGTCTACTTATCCAACAAATAAGGTTTGCAAACTTTAGCGTGCTTTATATGGTCTTAAGCAGCCCCCTCCTCCCGGTGCTTGGTTCGCTAAGTTTAGTACCATCATTCATGATTTTGGCTTCATCTCTAGCTCATATGACTCTACCTTATTCGTTCGCAAAGCAGCTTAGGGAACCACTCTTCTTCTTCTCTATGTGGATGATATGATTATCACAGGCGATGATATGGATGGTATTCTTAGCCTCAAGCAATTCCTTTATCATCATTTCGAGATGAAAGACCTGGGTAGTCTCAGTTATTTCTTGGGTCTTGAAGTCTCTCATGATTTTACTGGTTATTATCTATCACAGTGTAGACGCGCCCCGCGTGAGGGCCTCAGTGCTACAGTTCGGACTCGATTTGTCACAGTTCGTAATCTGAACCAAAGAGTCCAAATCCGGCAAATCGTTTTTGAAAACAGATTTTTTGTAAAGAAGTGCCAAACATGGACTGCTTCGCCAGATACAGAGTCGCCACCTAAATATTTTTTAATGGGGAAATTTAGGAAACCCTGACTCGTTTGCCTAAGACCACGTGTCCGTCATCACCAAAGTTGCCTCGGCTCGGGAACTTGGGTACGATTGGGAAGGTCAGCTATGAGCACCCCCTCTCGCCCAATCCAAAGATCGGCCTCTACTAACTATGATATTTTGTTTTTGAAAACATATGCGTTCTTATTCCGATTAATTAGCTAGAATTACTATGTGATGCACACAACACAAAAGTATAGACTAGATCGCCTAATTTGGAATAAAGCATTGCATATCCGTTCTTTTGAAAGACAATTTGAAATTTGCTACTCATAAGTAGGCTAAAACACGGATTTCAATGAGTTGTCCCAACTCAAACAATCCAACCTTCACCCACAGGCATTCAGGCAGTTAATCAAATAAGCATCTAGCCACATGGTAATCATGCTGTCATGTTAACATTTACACTCATGAGAAATGCTAAAACGTAAAACACTTACAGTGTACTCCAAGCCAAAACAATAAACATGTTAGCAATCATGCATGATCCAAGTCCATGTTAAGTGGCTAATGCAACGCATACAAAATGTCACTAAAATAGGCTCAGCTAATCCTAGGATGGCATGCAGGATGCAACAAGTAGCACGTATTCAAGTTAGATTTGGAATACTATGCTGTTAGCATGATGCGTCGAGCCCGGTGCATGCAATACTGATGAATGATGCACGCATGCATAGCATAAGGATGCTAAATTAAACATGTCCTAATACTAACCACCAAAAGCAGGTAAGTAAAAGGGAGAAAGAAGTGGGGGTTGGAAGACATGCACACACGCACCCACACTTATTACAAATTAGCCCTCGCTCGGAGGGACCGAAAGAATAATATAGATTTAACTAGCCTACAAGCTAATTAAATATTACAGACCAATTAAACTAGTTAAGCAGATTAACTAATCTAATAAAACAGTAAACAGCCTCGGGAAGAAGGCCCAATGCAATGCATGCGCGGCTCCGCTCGGAAATCCGCTACCATGCACAAGCTGCCTCTGTTTGCCTTGCTCTGCTTCTCTGAAAATTGCAAAACTCTCAAGGTGCACTGTTTGGACATTGTGGAACACCACCGGCCAAGGGGAAACATCAACGGCCATGGAAGGATGGTCATCGACCATTAATTGAGCTCTCGGCCAAATATGTTTGGTCGGTCGGCAATAGAGATGGCCGGCCGACCAATTCTTCCTGCAGAAACCTGTTTTGACAGCAGCAGAGGGCAAAACATGGCATGGCAATGCATTTCAAGCAATGTTTGCATCAACACATCCCTTATCATGTTTATGACTCAAAGGGACATGGTTCTCGGTTCTCGGACCACCAATCGCGTATTTCAATGCGTGATGGCCCAAGAAACCAAGTTATGCACTTTTATTTCAAATGAAATGCACATAAACAAGCAAGGATCTCAACCTCTATCATACTCAATTCAAGAGGCTAAGCATGCATGTCAATGCAATGCATCCTAGACATGTGAGCTAGTATGCGACAAGGACCAACACTCAAGCATATAGAAGCAACCCTCAAGCACACTTAAGAGGATGCAAACACGGACAAATGGCATGCATAGAAAGCTCTGAAAATCATGTTATAAAGGTGCCAAACCAAGTAAACAAGACAAGTTAAGCATGCAAGCAAGCCCAAAGCCTTAAACCATGACCATATGACATATGAACCAAATGATCAAAATGAACTAAAACAGTCCTAAATCATGCAAAAGTAAGCCCCAAAAAATCACTTAGATGGCATGTAAATGATCTAATCCTAGAGGTATACACAATGGCACAAACATGGAGCAAGAAACACCAACCTTTTAAAGTACGAAAGGGGCATCAAATGCAAGCATACGAGCATACCATGGGGACTGAGATAACATGACAAGTGGTTCCAAACCACTGAAAAGATGCAAGGATGGCATGCTAGAGGGGTCAATGCTTAAGGCATACAAGGGAGGTTGCATGGTAGCTATACGAAGCAAAGCATGGACAACACAAATGGCCAAAAACAAACCTCAAACACATCAAAACATGCATATAAGTTTCACAAAGCTAAGCCAAAAACATGCTAGAACAAGGTTCAAAGCACAAAGCATGTTAAGGCCAAAACATGGCATTACAAGACAAGTGTGCAAGGCATGCAAGGTGTGTCTAAACCAAGCAAAAACAGAGCTATATTATGACATAATAAGCACAAAAAACAGCTAAGGCATGGCCATCATACACTTAAACAAGGTGCTCACACATGAGGCAAAAATGGCCCTTTTCAAGGACAACAAGGAGAGGGGGGTGGCCCTCTCCTTCTTAGGACCTTAAGGCACCATCCTCACCACTGAAATCCCTTAAGATTTCAGTGGTGAGGAGGCCCAAACAAGGTGGTCCCGGAGCTCACCAAAATAGCACAAAAATAGGGCCAAACAAGGCCTATGAGGGGTCAAACAACCCCAAATAACAAAACACTTTTAAACAACTATTTAAAGCACTCAAAAACAAGACTTTTATTAGTTATATACAAAGTCTAAAAACAATTGCAAGATAGGTCAAAAAGTTATGCAAAAATGGGGAATAAAGGGTGAAGTTCTTACCTTTGATGACCCTCTTCAAGAATAGCACTCCAACTGGTTCTTCAAGCTTGAATCCACTCAAGAACGCCAAAAACAGCTCCTCAGCACCTCAGTAGCCAAGAAAAGGTGTAACACTAGGTGTTTGTGTGCAATAATGAGACACAAACACACTTAGAGCAAAAGAGAGGGAAAAATAGAGATAGAATAGCAACAACTATGTAAACCCTAATTCAGAGCTCCCTCTGTCTTTTTTGTCTAGCCCCCAATGGAGGGAGAAGAGGCTTCCTCTTATAGAGCTCCTTCTTGCAAAGCTTCTCAAGTAAGCTAGTCAAGAGGGAACTCTCTCCATACACGTGTATGGAGGGGAGCAAAGGTGTATGCCAGCTAGCACAGCTGGTATAAAAATATCTGCAAAAGCAGATGCACAGTGGTCGGCCGGCCAAAAATGTAATTTGACCAAAATATATGGTTGGCTGGCCACAAAGAGTGCCGGCCGGCCAAACATTTGGCCAGTGGCAACAAACCAGTGGTCGGTGGCCTCAAGCCGTGGCCGGTGATGTGTGGGGATGGCCAACAAGCCATCCCTGCCCCTCAAAGGCAAAACACAAGTGTTTGGTGCAAAACCAAACACAAAATAGTCGAGTCGAGAGATCCTGAGGCAAGGTGCGTGGCCGAGACCTCTGGGAACTCAAGACGAACACAAACATGGATGATCACCGAGTGTTCAAACGGTGACGTCCAAGTCTTGAGGACGGTCAAAAATGGAGTGTCTACACACAGGCCAAATATACATCAGATCTTTTGACACGTGCTGCCCTTACAGATTACAAGTCTGTTTTTACTCCGATTAATCCTCAGACTCGTCTTACTCTCCTTGATAGGACTCTCCTTTTTGATCCTGCTCTCTATTGCTAGTTGGTAGGAAGTCTTGTCTATCTTACTGTTACTTGCTTTGACATTGCATATGTTGTTCATCTTGTTAGTCAATACATGTCGGCTCTTCGCATACCTTATTATGATGCTCTAGCTCGCACCCTACGTTATCTCAAAGGCATTTTCTTTCATGAACTTCATTATTCAGCTTACTCATCTTTTCAGCTTCGTGCCTTTTCTGATGCTGATTGGGTTGGGGATCTTACTGATCGTCACTCAATTACTGGTTTTTGTTTTTTCTTAGGGGATTCTCTTATTAGTTAGCGCAACAAGAAACAAACTCGCATTACTCGTTCTAGTACTGAAGCTGAATATCGTATTTAAGCTAACACTACTCAGGAACTTATATAGCTTTGATGGCTTCTTACAGACATGGGTGTTACTTCTTCTGGTGCAACCTTTCTCTATTGTGACAATCAGAGTGCTATTCAGATTGCTCACAATAATATTTTTCATGATATTGAGATCAACTGTCATTTTACATGGTATATATTGTATATATGGTATATATTCCTAGATATATTAGGTATTGATTTCCTAGATATATTTGTATTGCCGTAGTTACATGTCTTGTAGAATATTCTTTCTCGTAGTTAAGTTTCTAGTAGGATACTCTTTCTTAGCCTATATATACAAACCTTCTATTGTATAGATTATTTCATTGAATACAACATATTATTTCCTCTCTCTCTCTCTCTCTCTCTCTCTCTCTCTCTCTCTCTCTCTTTACACTATTGTAACACTTATTATTGTTTTTAGGGCGAATTATACTGACAGTCTCTATAATTTGAGACTTGTATCACTTTAGTTTTTGACTTTTCAATTGTAATACATTTAATTTTGAAAATTGAATTTTATTCCAAATAAGGACAACAAAAGATATTTCTTTTACAAACGATCCATTTCATACGCAAAGTCGTCATACAACTTATTTTGTGTTGGTTAACTTTTATATTATTTGAAATGTAATGACCTTTTTTTTAATGAATAATACTGGCACTTTCTTGGTTATAAAATTCTATTTGATTTGGTTTTCAGAAGAAATTTCTTTTTAATAAACTAAAAATTAAATTGGTGAAAAAAACTTAAAAATACATCATTTTTTTAATATAATTTTATCTTTTGGGATAGTACAAATAGTTTTTTTAAATTTAAATTTTTTTAATACTTATTTTCGTTAAATTAATTTCTATTTTTTCAAAAGTCAAATATGACGGCAACTTTGGTATCATTCTTAAACCAATTTATTAAATCAAAAAATCCAAAACTAAAAATATTTCATATATTAAACATACCGATTACACATTAAAAGTCTAATAACCAACCATTACATGATAACCATTCAAAAATATTTATTAACAACAAAAACAACCATCTATTACACTATAACCATAAAAAAATCAACAAAAGTAATGACCCATTACATGATCATCATTCAAACATATGCTAAAAATTAATTTGGTATAAAAATAAAAATGTAAAGATTTATCATTTTTATATAATTTTATCTTTGATGGATAGAAATAATTTTTAAAAATTCAAAAATAAATTTTTGACATTTATTTTTGTTAAATTAGTTTATATTTTATCAAATTGACAACTTTGCCCTTGAAATGAAGCATTTTCCATTTGCAAAAAGAAATAGTGTTTTCAATTGTTCTTATTTAGAACGAGATTTAAAATTCAGGATAAAATGTATCACAATTGAAATGTCAATAATTAAAGTGATAAAAGTCTCAAATTATAAAGATCGTTAGTGTAATCCCCCATTAAGTTTATAACTGTTTGGTCTTATATGGCCTACTGTATTGTTTTGCTATTGGATGTACTACGTATGACTGCTATGATTTCAATATGATTTGATATGTTATGAGATATTGATTTACTGATGAAATTGAATATTTAAAATTACTGAAAGGATATCATTCATTACCCCTTTATACTGTTGTTATTCACTAGACTTGAACTCATTGTTTTATATACATATGTAGGTGATCAAGTGCAAAACCAGACTTAGTGGCATCGACCTGAACTCTGCTTTTTGTCAAGCCAACTTTATATCTCACTTCGAGGTTTTGACCGGGTCAAGCTTTACATGGGTGGTTTAGAATTCACCCTTTTATATTTGTAAACAAGTGTTGTAAATGTGTTTAAGATTGGTTTGTTATTGGGACTTAATCTCTAAGTTTTGTTTGTTTGTTTGTTTGTTTGTTTTTTTTTTGTACTTAAGCTTGACGTGGACTTATGTATATATGTATATAAAGGGTTGTTTTGTTCATTTAAGTCTTCACACTTCATTGGACGTTATAATTTATTATTTAAGGCTTTCGCCAGCCCCTAATATTGTATTACTGTTAAGCAGGCCTTTGGTAATCTCAGATTACTAGTCGGTTATTTCTCTAATCCCTTAGGGCGGGGATAGGGTTGTGATAGTAGTATTCTTTTAAGTAGTAATGAATAATTTTTTTTGAATTTTATTTAAAAAATTATTTTATAAATATAGCATTTTTAAAAAACATAAAATACTATATAAATGGCATCAAATCTCTTATTTTGATTAGTAAAATAAAAGAGTTTAAATTTTAAAAATAATATAATAATATATTTGACATGTGGAGAATTTTTATGTCAAATTGGCATATGCCAATTTGCTATTTAAACCTTCAAAAAAATTTAACATATTAATTTTTGAAAGTTTAAATAGAGATGCTCTAATGTAATTATATGAAAAAATATATAATTAATTATGCCTTCGTTTGGGATGTGGATTGGCTTTTGACTTTTTGGCTATTTTAGCGTAGGGATAAAAAATCTCGTTTATGATGGACTTTTTGACTTTTGTGTGAGACAAAATACAATAATTATAATTTAAGTGTGACATTTTATCTTATGAATTTTTTAACTTATTTTATGTTTTTATAACTATTTTAGCATAGATTTTTTATGCCAAAGATGGCCAATATATATTTTTTCAAGGCTTAAAAAAGGTTAGTATAAATATACTCTATAGATTAGAATATATAAGCTCTTTGTCATTGACAAAAGTGGAGCTTCATGGTAGATGCACCCGTAGACAAACTTCCACGTATGCGTTGGAGGCATCGTTTTTATTTTATTTTATTTTAATTATTTTATTTATTTATTATTATTTTTTTTAAGATTGACATTGGAATCATTGTTAGATGCACCTAAACATTACCTATAAAAAACACTACCCACGGATGCCTTGAATGCTAACTTGTCACGCTATCCTTATTTAGGGGTGTAAATTTGATCTGACCTGACTTATCATAGCTTGGACTTGAGTCGGTTCATGTCGGATCTTGCGGGCTCCTACTAAAATTTGGACTAGGCCAGATCACGGACCAAAAAATTAGACCAAGGTCTAGGAGGTATTTGGGCCTCGGGTTGAGATGGTGGGCCCGAGCCTAGGCTCAGGCTTGAACTTTTTTTTTTTTACCAAAATTTTATTTTTTTCTACCAAAAATGATACTGGACCTTGGGCGGGGCGGGCTTTAAGTAGGCCTTGAGTAGGCCGATGGGCCAAGCCAGGCGGACCAAACCGGACTTCAAAATGATGGCCTAGGCTTAAGCCCAAGGTCTCAGGCTGGGCTCGGGTTCAGGCCTAATCTAGTCAGGCCCACTTCGGGCCGCCCATGGACCACGGGCCATTTTTACACTCTTATTTACAGAACAACTTTTATGTTTATTATAAGGATTAATTAGTAGTTAATTTGTATCATGTACAAGTTAATTTTTTTTAAATAATATTATATAAAATAAAATAAAATTATTTATATATGTCTATATATAAATTATTTTTAGAAATATATTGCAATGTATGCATTATAAAAGAATAATATATATTTATGTATACATATATATAGAACTATTTAAAAAATATATTACGGAATATGCAATGTAATTTTCGTTTTGTGAAACTATAAAAGTGTAATTTAAATATATACATATATATATAGATATGATATTTTTGTATTTAATTTCAATATAATAAAACAAATATTTATTTTAATATTAAAAATAATGATTAAATTGGAGAAAAAAAATCATTTAAAATTAAAGAATGATTCTAATTATTTATTTCGATAATCTTAACCTTATCGTTCTATAAAAGTGTTATTTAAATACATATATAACATAATTTTATTTTAATTATTTATGTGTATTTTAATAATCTTAGTCCTATCGTGTTATAAAAGCATAACTGAAATATATAATGATTTTATATGATATTAAATTGTAACATTGCAAAATAAACACGTAGGAATGGAAGTTGTAAAATAAAAAATATATTTTAAAAAATTAAATATAAGTATGTTGCCATTAGATTGAGAAAAAATAGATAGATTAATTATGTTAGGTATTGATTTTTTTTTTTTAATATCTATTTTTAAATTGTTTATACATATCATATATAATTATATATATGTATATAAATTTTAAATTCAATATAAATTTTTCCTGATAAACAACTTCATCTTAAATAGAAAACTTTAATATAAATTAGTAATAAAATATAAATAAGATAGACAAAAAGATAAGAAATATATTTAATTTCAATATAAAAATTAAATACTTGAATAAAAGTAAAAAAAGTAGAAGAAAATTAATTGGTAAAGTATTTTTTTTAGTACATATAATTATTTTAAATTTTATTTATGGGTAGTTTAGATTAAGTATAAATCTTTTAAATATTATATTTTAGAAATAATTAAGTATAAGGGTCTGTCACGTGGCACTTTTTAAAATAAATAATAATAAAAAAAAAACAGAAGAGAGATATGCTATATAGGAGAGAGAAAAATTTTGAGGGTAAATACTACTTTTATATATATATATATATATATAATTAAATATAAATTAATAGAGTAAATTACAAATACACTACCAGAAGTTTGATTAAAATATGAATCACCCCTATGATTCTGAAAATTACATTCCACTCTCTGAGGTTTCTAATTTCATAACAAATCACCCATTTTATTAATAAATTATTAAGTTAATTAATAATTTTTAATTATGTTAGAAATATGTTTCAATTAATAATTTAAGTAATTTTATTATTGTATAGGAGAGTAATTATGAATTTTATTTTTTTAGTTAATTCTGTTAAATAAAAAATTCTAACAATGGGGGTATTTGTAATTTTTCAAACTACTGGGGATAAATGTACTTTAAGCAAATCTTAGAGGGTGCATTTGTAATTTACCCAAATTCATATTAAGACATCAATAAGATAGACAAAAAATAAAAAATGTAAATGCAAATTAATTTGATCCGTGGGATGTACATAATTAAGCATATTTTATCTTATTTATTTATTTATTTGTATATCAAGATAATTTTTTTCAAATATTATAATAATTATATTATATATATGAAAAATAAGTATTTATCAAATAAAATCTATATAAAATTGATTATTATAATTGAAATTGAATTTGTATAGAATTTTATATGTAAATAGAAAAAGCACGCTAATGTGAATTTTTTTAGAAAAAAAGTAAACTTTTAAAATTGTGCCACCTAATCAAGAGTAAAACACTACTTTTATATATACATATATATATATATATCTGATTAGACTAAAACTTTTTCAATTATTAATAAATATTGTTCTATTCATTTATAAATTTGTGTATTTTGACCTCACTTAATTATAAAAATATATCACTTTGACTTGTTTAAAACCACATCTTAAAATAGTGTAAGTATAAATTTCATAATTAAGGAGATATGGTGATATCCACTAATAGTTGAATAAGTTTTAAGGTTTTAGTTTAATTAACCCTTATTATAACCTTCTATTATTTTTAGAGCTCAATTTATTTATTTATTTATTAAAAAAAACTCATTATTTGATTACATCATTCTCCAATGAAGGGTTTGTATAAGCTAGAAAACTAGAAAAGTTGTCCAAAATTTATCCTGAAAATTGATGCATGGTGTAGATTCAATACTTGTATAGTGGAAGTAGGGATGTAATTGGTTTGGAACAGTTGGTGTTTAGGTAAAATTTTACACTGAATCAATAATGTTAGTTTTATTATATTGAGAATCGATACAGACTAAATTTTTTTACTAAACCGCATCAAAATGCACCAATTTAAACTGTTCGGCTCGGTGTGATTTTCGGTTTACAACCTTTCAAATTTAAGTTACTATTTAAATTTGTAGTATAATAAATAATTTATATAAAAATATTAAATTAACCATTTGTACATTACTTCAATATCTAATCGAACCATTTTACAAAAATATAAACAAAAGAATTAATAAGTGTTTAAGCTTTTACTGAAGTAGAATTAGAAACAAAGTATAATTTGAAAAGCAAAGTCTTGACATCAAAGTAAAACCAAAGTTTAAAACTATTATCCTATAAGATTAAATCACAAGTTTATCAAATAGAGTTAAAACAAAAAATTGAAAACGATATAAACATCTAATATAGCTATATAAACATAATAGTAGTAAAACTTGACTGGCAAACTAACAACTTATGACATTACCAACATCTATTGTCAAACTTGAAATATTTAAGAAAAAAATAAACAATTAAGTGAATCACCTAAACTTTGTACTCAACCAACTTCATTATATATTTAACATGCGAAATTTTTAGTCAGTTTCGATTTGATTCGGTGTATAAGGTGTCTAAATAGGTACTAAATCAAAAATGGAAAAAAAGTAATTAATTTTAAAAACCGCATAAACCGATTCATATTAAAAAAAATGACTAAATATAGCTACTTTGGTTTGGTCTAACCGATTTAGTCGATTTTTTTGATTTTTCTTACCTCCTAAGTAAAACTCATATTTGAAATGAATCTCTACCATAATCAGAATATTTTTTATGAATAAATTTTCTAAGGACCTAGTAATATAGATGAAGTTTAAAATCATTTTTAAATGAATAAATTACACTTGACACTTTCACATTTTATTCCGAAGTTTACTTTAACCGCTCATACCAATAGAGTCATTTGCTTCCACTTTGGGTCAAATTAACGTGAATGTAACGTTAAATTGGCCAATTGAAAATGACATGTTCCCTTGCGGAAAGAAAAATTATTGGTTGGTCATAAAGTATCACGTGACTATATTTCACACTAATTATAATTTATCATACTCTCTCATATTTCTTAATTACTCAATATAAATTTTACACTTTACTCCCTCCATCAATCACAATACCATTAAGACATCACGTGGTGGTTTTCAAAACCAACCAATAACTTCTTCTATGAGGCATTTTAAGGACATATATGTAATTTTACTATCTATTTTTCTCTTTCTATATTTATTTTTTCCCACTTGGATGTTGGAGCTTTCAATTTGACGAATACTATTCTATTCAAAGATGCAAATAGTCTAGTAGTAGCCAAATAATAATAATAATAAATAAATAAATAAATAAAATGAAGTTTTGAATTTAATTTTGAAGGGAGTTTTGAGTTTTTGAAATTAGAAAAGTTATTTTATTAAAAAATTTACAACTTATAATGAAATACACAACCCAAAATCTTATTTAAAGCTCATAAAAAATTTTAAAAAATTTCAAAAATATTTTTTATTTAAAATATAAAAAAATAATAGGTGCCAATTACCCTCTCAAAAAAAAAAAAAAAATACAAACGCTATTCCGATCAACTAGCCAGACGTTTGGAGGACATCCAGAAATAACCGGGTAGACGTATTTTTAAAAATAAGTGTAAAATTAATTTTTCAAAACTCTAACCAAGGGTAAAATTTTAAAATCTCGACTAAACACAGCCGTTGTATTATCTCTATCTAGTACTTTGTCCTTCAACTTTGAACTCTTGTATCTCTATCTAGGGTCTTGTTATGGTGTGCAACTTACACCTTACACCTTACACTTACATCTTATACTTAAAATTACACCTTATACTTACACCTTTTTTGAGGTTGCATATGGTGTGCAACCCACTTACACCTTACACCTTATACTTACACTTACACTTACACTTACACCTTATACTTACACCTTTTGTGAGGTTGCATATGGTGTGCAACCGTAAGTGGGTTGCACACTTAAGAAAAGTCCCTCTATTTAATACTTTTTCTTCCAACTTTGAACTTTTGTTTTATCCCTCTTACTTTTCAAGAAGAATCAGAGAAGCCTTCCAAATTAAGCTTTCATTTTAGAGCAGTAGCAGGAATATCAAATTTTTTATCAAATAAATGATCAACTATTTTATACAGGTGTAGGGTCTATTCTTGTGAACCCCGCATCCATATAAGATATTTGATCATTCATTTTGTAGAAAATTTAGGATCTATAATATTTTCCTTCATTTTATTAATTTGTCAATGAAATAAGAAACTTTTACTATCAAACTTTTTCAATATACAAGACAAACAACTTTCAAATTCAAAAAAAGATTGGTACAAAAATAATTCCATTTTGTGTTCCAACGTGTCAAGTGGCTATTATGGAACTCAATGTGAGTTGAATTGATTACATAATAGAGTTGTCTGTGAAAGGAAAAAAATATATTGAGAGGGTATCATTGATCATTGATATTGTCATGTAATATTTCACACTAACAAGTAATTATGACTCTCATATTATTAGGTAAAATATAAATATAAATATAATAAGGAGTTTTTAGTTTAAAATTTCTAATATTAAAAATTTATAACATAAATGACGTGTAGCATTTTAATAGTATAAAAAAATTTCAACTAAGTTTAGAGAAATTTATGTGATAAGTTGAAATTTCTTTGTAATAAGCTAAATTTTTTTTAATAATATTATTGATAGACCTTAACTAATAAGAAAAAAATATATATATTAGACTTCTCTTATTATCTAGAGTTAAAGAGGGATGTTTCACTAATTATATAATACAAGTAAAAACGTTGTGGCCCTCTTTGAGGTTTGGAAATCTCATCTAATTTTCTTTTTCTTTTTCTTTTCTTTTTCTTTTTTGCATTTTTTAACAGTTAAAATACATATGTTGTTTTGTGATTAGTCTAAAATCTAATATACATAAATTAAGTTAATTTTTAAATTCTCTTAATCATTGTCATAATATATTAGTATTATTTCTTTAAATTTTGTGATTTCCAAACATGCAAGGATGTAATTACTATTTTTAGTTTCAATAGTTATGGTATGAAATTTATAGCTATACTATATTTCTATCTATGTTATTATATAAAAATATTATTTGGTCAATAAATTTAAGACTTCTAATCCAATTTTTTTAAATATTTTTTAAATAATAAAATACAAAAAAATTTATTGGTTATTTCACTTTAATTATAATTATTTATATTTTCATTTATTATAGTAATATATTACAAATTTCATAATTATCATCTTTCAAATTTTTAAATATATAATTCTTTTATGATATTGATATGAAAAATAAATCAGAATTTTAAACTACAATAACAATGGAACACTACTTTATATATTAATCATGACCTATCAATGTTAAATTCTAAATTTTATTATGCAGAGTTCCATTTTTTTTGTTCAAAGTTTACATCTATATATTTTTTAAATTGTTACAAACATTTTTTTTTTTTTTTAAGTTAAGAAATATATTTGGCATAAAACTATTGGCACATGAAGTTATTATATATCTAATTTTAAATGGAAAGTCCAGAACAAAATTTTATTCATAATTAAGCCATATGTCATTTGAAATTTAAAAATTTGGAATATTTAAATTTAAAATATGAAATTTAATAATACTATGGCGATCGTATTTGATAGTATCTGATGTAACACAATAAGGACCTTGCTACATCCCCCCTAAAAACACCCCCCCTAATCCCTCTAATTTCCATATCAAGTAAAAAAAAAAAAAAAAGAAAGGAAACAGTTGCCCAAATTGAAAAATTATGGGGATTAGGGGGGTGTTTTTAGGAGGCTCCAAATCATTTTCCAACACAATAATTATATGTGTCATGTGAGGTATTACAATACATGGTATCAAAATCTAATCAAAATATGATCATATAATATTACTCCTTTTAAAAATCTACATATGAAAGTGAAATCATCCTTAAGGTAAATCATAATAGACTTCATCATCCAATGCTATTCATAGTTGAACAACTTGTACAGTCTAAATAATTTGGTCCAAAAAAAAATAAAAATAAAACATAAAAACCCAAGCTTAGACAATATGCTACGCTTAAAACACTAAAAAAATAAAAAATCAAGCTTAGACTAGAATTTGTGAGCTAACTCATTTATATTATTTTATATGTAAATATGTTTTATTTATTTATTTAATAGATTAATTTTAAAAGTGGCATATAATTCCAACAATGAGAATTGTTTTAGTGGGTTTACACCAAGAAAAGTTATTTTATGAGATAAGTTGATTATTAGTAAATAGTTGAAGAGGCATTGCTATATTTAATTTTTATAATATGAAAACTAATATAAATATATTAATTTTAAATTAGGAAAATATTGGTCTTAATTGGGTTGGTTGGTGGGGGGGGGGGGGGGGGTGTTGATGGGCTAATTGCTAGACTAGTTTAGCTCAAGTTTGAACTTTAATTTTTATTTTTAATGGGTTGACTTAATTATAATTGATCTATTTGAAAGGAGATATTGTAGTTATGCTTATAGTGTGAAGATTAATTTGAGGGGTAACTGAGAAAGGGACTATTTTGTTTGTTCTCTTTATTATTTTATTCTGTAGATTAATTTTATTGTTAACCACTTTATTGAGTTTTACAAAGAAGATAAAGGGTAAAAGTTAATTAACGCATTTGATTTGCTATATTATTAGATGAACATAAGATAAGGTACGATAACAAAATTCATGGCATGATTTATTTATGGTTTACTGTAAGTGCAATTTTTATAATTATTTTATTTTTGGCCTTTATGTTTTATTATTTATATTATAACAAATTTTTGTTTTTAATATGTAGAATATATCATTGATGACAAGACTAAAATAATAATAATTATAAATATTATGAAAATAATTAAAAAAATATTTAATTTTAAATCTCTTTTATCTCTATATTTTAAAATATTTTTAATTACTATTTAATATTAATATTATTTTTTTAATTATTTGTATAATATCGTGCATATATAATATCGTGCATATATAATATCGTGCATAGCATGAGTGTAATGCCAATTTTTTCATATAATAATTCTATCGTATAAATCAATCACCGTGGGGAAAGATATCTATGACTATATTCCTATTTAGTAATCACTTAAATAATTATTTTTTCGATTATTTTAGAAAAAAAAAAAAAAAAACCCATTTGACAATAGATGATTTAATTGGGGAAAACAAAAAAGGAAAACAATTTTCATACTCATATTTATATTTATTTTTTTAATACTTACCAAACACATCACCTTTTTTAACAATTACTTTATCTTAAGAGTTTTAACAATTACTTTATCTTGAGAGAGAGAGAGAGAGGGAGAGAGAGAGTGTGGCTGTCCATTATTCATTATTTGAATATAAGAATCAAAGATTCGAAATTGTCGATACACAATAAAAGAAAAGTTGAAAAAGGAAAATGTGAAAGGATGTAAAGGACTCCTTGCTGGGTTGGCTTAGCTTTGTCCAAAGAAAACAACAATACTACAGGGTGTTTTGGTTACATCATAAAAAGTCAATTTTTTAGCTTTTTAAATTTTTTAGTTAAAAAAATTATTAAAAAAATCAAATTTTTTTAGCATAAAAAAGTCAAAAAGTCACAAAAAAAAATCAAAAAGTTTGCTTTTTACTATTTTTCAAAATACCACTACATATGCATATTTTTCATTTATAAATGTATTTACAATGATATGGTAAAGGTGGTGAATTTCATATTATTAAGTGGTGTTTTGAGAAGTTGGCAAAAAGTTGATTTTTTGACTTTTTTGGTGTTTTTTTGACAAAAAACTGGATTATTTTGGATAAAGAAATTGATATTTTTGACTAAAAAGGTTAAAAAATCAAAAAGTTAGCTTCTAACCATTGTTTCCAAAAGACTCCTAAGTATATAATCAATTAAAAATAAATATTTATCAAATTAAATTATTGTGAGTTGAATTGTGAAATAATTTTTATAAGAATCTTAAATATTTTTCCGATGGAAAATTTGCCTCTCTCGTTTGTTGGTGTGTGGTAAAAGTGAAAGCGACCCTTGAACCTTTGAGTGGTACAGCTGGGCTTGAAATCTTCGATAGCAACTCGATTAAAAGTGATTTTTTTATTTTTTTAAATCATATCGTCTCTTTATTTTTTTAATACATTTTTCTAAAATAAGTTAAAAAATTAATTTTTAATTTACTTTTCAAACTAAGTCTACTGAGAATGTTTATGCAAGATTAATCCTATGCTCCTAGACTTATTCACTAGAATTTTTTTGAGTAAAGTTTTGAGTGGTCAGGAATGGAGCCAGTATTTTAAGGTAGAGTGGCCAAACATTATGTATATCTAACTCCAATTATATTTATGTTTTTTTTTATATTCTAATTTGCAAGTTACAATGCATCAAAATTTATCAATGGTCAATAAAAATAAAGATACTCAAATGATTTTTTAATTGCCTTCTATTTCTATCACTTATTTTATATTTATTTAGTCAAAGTAAATAATATTTTATCAAATTTAGGATGAAAAGTGACATTTAAATAGGCAGAATAACTTTGCAAACAATACATTGATATTAAAAACTATCTTGAAAATTGAATAAGGAGACCAATAGAATACCTATCCCTCAAACCTATAATATATATACATATATATATATAAAGGTTATAAAATATAAAATATGTGTTCCAGATTAAATTGGTGAGGGGTGGGTTCAATTATGAAATAAATCTGAATAATAAAATGTTGATTATGGGTAAAATTCGAGATAAAATTTATAGGACTGTTTCATTAATGTTTATGCAATTTAGGGAATCTATCTTCACTTCTCTCAATTGTTGAATGCAAATATTAGAAGAGAAAATTGTTTTTCCAGTTGAACAGTTTGGAAATAATTTTATTTTCATGATGGTGCAAGTTTTTTTTATTTATATGGTGCAAGTCTATTCTTGTATTTGATACAAGTCTTTCTTACGTGTTGGATAAAAAAAAATTTATTTAAAATATAATTACTTTATAACTGTCCCACTAATTTATAATTTTCTCATATTTGAATGTATGTGTGAGGTAATACAAGGTACGGGTGGAAATTTTTGTTCATTTTTCCATTTTGCCCATGCAAAATGGATGCGTGCACGTGATCATTTTTTCATTACAAATTCTGATGATCGTTATTAATTGATCCAATTAATTCCTCTCATACGATCTATTTTCATGATTTGAACTATTCATTTCATAAATTTTTGCACATCAATTATGCATACAAAAATCAGATTATTTCAATAATTATAAACAGATTATTTCATCACATTTTTGTTTTCACTTATTGAATCAATATGATTTTCAATATCGACACTAGGGTTGGGGGCTTTGAAAATTGGAAAAGATTAAGATATTGTGGTATTACTTGAAAATTAATAGCGTGAATTGAATTTTTTTTTCTTCTAAATTTATATTGAGTGTAAGATGTGCATACAGCTAAAAAAAGTTACATTTTATTTGCTTATCGTGTCAAAAAATTTTACTTTTCAAACCTGTCTTGGGTAGAAAAATCTACAAAAGCTCAAAAATAAAAAAATCTACAAAAATTCACTGAAGGCAAATGAGTCAAAACAGCCAAAAATAAGCCAAAACAACCGACAGCATAAAGGTTTTATGAAATTTTTTAAGAAAAAGTTAAAATTCAATAAAAAAAAAAACCACTTAGAAAAGTAAGGATTTGCAAAGAGACGCTCCCAACAGAGATGAGTAATGCAAAGGAATACTATATTTATGGCACAAAAACCAGCTCATTTATTAGTCATAGTCCCATCTGAACCTGGTCAAAACTAAAGCATCATCCAAACAAAGAATTTGAGCTCATAATGTCAGTAACTTAATGCATAAGCACTTATTACAACAACAGTTTTAACACAAGCATGTTGCATAGATTGCTACGAGCTACAACTTCCTTCAATGCAACTAAGACAGCAAGCATTGAAGCTCTAATCTATGCCTTAAGATGGTAATAATGTTACAAAAGCTGCTTACATAGAAGACCTAATCTATGATTTTACGTACGTACGTACATATATATATGTCTTAATTTGAACAATCAGAATTCTATCATAAACAACAACAACAACAACAACAATAGTACTACAGTCATCTGAAGTAACCCAGAAACCTACAAAAGTCAAAGAGAAGTGAGCGAACCAGCAGCGAGTTAATTTGTATTGTCATTCAAGACTTGGGCTCAGCCTCGTTGCCATGGTCACCATTCTCGATCACTGTGCCCTCGACTTTCTTGCTTATCTCATTGTCCATCGGCTTGTTTTGTTCCTCATTTTTCTGTCCCTCTTTCACTTCGCCTTCCATTTGGCATGTCTTTTCCTCGGCATTGCGTGTATTGGGTTTTTCCTCAACTGGTATTTGCTCCACCTTTTCTTGAACTTCTGGTTCCTCGGCTTTCCCTTTATCATTTCCAGTTACTTCAGAACTGTCAGCTACTTTCCCAATCTCAACCGCTTTTGAATTTCCTGGTTCAGCTTCTCCATCCTTGCTCTCATCAGCATCGGGCATTTTAACATCTTGTCCGAGCTTAGCTTCTTCAGGAGCATCTTCGGCTTTGCCTTCCATATCACAGGTTTCGTCTTTCTGCACATCTTGATTTTCTTTCACAACATGCTTCTTGATTTCTTCAGTTTTATCTCCTTCTTTCACCGCCTCTGTTTCTTCAGGGGCAACTTCTTTTTCTTTGTCATCCTTCTTTGAAGCTGAAGATTTCCGACTACGCTTCTTCGTCGGAGTATCACTTTCCAGTGTGGGAGCTGTCTTTGTTTTCTCACTGATCCTGGCTGACCTCCTTGGGGTTTCACCGGTTCCCCAATCAAACTCAGATATGGCTGGATTTCCAGGATGTGATTTCAGGTATTGTTCCAACTGTTTTCTGTTGATGATCTCCTCACCTGTTGGGGCAGTGAATACGATCTCATTCTTCTTAGGGGTGCCTGCTTTCTTGGGCATGAACTGCAGATGAAGACAGCTTTGTTTTACACAAATCTTTTCTCAGGAGAAAAAGAACAAAAATTCAAAAAGCAGACTTAACGGTATTGAAGTTTAGGGTCGGGAAATGAATGAGAATGGGTAAGTTAAGAGTGACGAGTTAGAAGTGGAACTAAACTTCTGAAAGATAAACACATCCTATTTATGAGAGAGCATAGGAAATAAGTAGATCATTGTTAAACTCCAACTTTCTATCTCAAATCAAAACAGAATGACTAGAGTCTACACACTTGTAAGGGTAACTGTCAGAGGCTTCCATAAACTTCCCTAATTAGATTCATGGGTCAACTGAAACAACATAAATTCATGGGTCCTACTACAATACTCATCCCTTTCTGTATGCATACCATATGCGCCTACTACTTTGAGACATAACCCTATGACACTTTGGAATAACCAAAAGCACTTTGGGGCATAACCAACACCAATTTCATAACCAAACACCACTTTGGATTGTAACCAAGGTTGGCCCACTTTGATTTGACAATATGTGAATCCCACCACCACTTCAAGTCAAAACCAACACCAGAGTAGGGCATAACTTGCATATGGAACATGCCCTCTTAATATGTACCTTAGACTTGGCCTAAATTCACTTCTACACTGCAGATTACACAAGGCCATTCTTTTTTTTTTTTTTTTGATCAACAACAAAGAATTTAATTGATAAATCAAAAAAGTAAGCGAGGATAAGGCATCCTCTTACAAAAGAAAAGGAGAAAACACAAAGCAATACCCTAACAAGAAACTCTTAAGCAAAAGCCTACATATCACATAAGGCCATTCTTTGATGTATAATATGCACATTCATGTTCGTTATGGCTGCAACTATCAACTATACAAGTGTTCTTTAGGACTAAGACTAGGCAACCTTTCCACAAGTTTTGATACACATCAGAGCATGTATTTGATCACATATCATTGCTGTACCAGTCCGATGGGTGTGTTCTTCTGACATATTCAACTGACAATGATCCACATTCTTGCATCCACAAGATCTCATTGTATATTCCAAACCCTCACCATATCTGCTCCAAAATTTTGTACGGTTAAAAGCTGTCAAACTCTTTTCAAGTGACAGAAGCCTAACAGAATCACCCCTATTAGACTACCATCCAGACTGATTCCATAGCCCTACTTTCGAAGAACAAGATGACCAAAATCAAAACCAGTGTCAAATTACCTTATAATCTTCCCTCTTCCACATGACACGGAATGGAAGTAGAAATCTTTAAAAATAAATCTCAGAAAGAACTAACCAACTTATCTAATCATTTCTGAAGTAGACAACCTCTGCCAAACTAAATAAGAAGAGAGGCCATATACAAGATGGTGATTGCAAAGGTCTCCTCTGTTCTAGCAAGCAACTATCCCAACAAAGCTCTTGATATCTGGAAGCACTTTGAAGGACTAAACCAGCTTAAAAGATTAACCAAAGCTTCACAAAACAAACTTGCAATAAGAAAGATATAAGACGACTCAAAATATAACCTCAACGAAGACATCGACCTATGTTTCCACTGTGTACCACAGTAATCTGTGTTCCAAATAAACAAATATATTAATATTTCATAATCATATAGACAGCAGGCGTAGCATTATGAAACAATTCACTGGCAGCTATAACATCATGCTACAAAAGTTTCTTTAATATGAGATATGTCCATGTAACTTTGTACTTCGATATTACCTCAACTCATGTGTTTTTCACTCATTTCCCTTGTAAACCTTCAGCCCCACCAACTTCTTGGGAAGCCTCAGAAGACAAAGGTCACTGAGACATGAAGCTTTAGCCTTGACGAGGGTGCTTGGGAGGCCTAACTGACATAGGTCACTAAGATGCATCCACATGAATACACCAATATATATTTTCGGCAGAGATATTCATAAAAAAAAATTGAGTACCTACAGAGAGCTTATTTTAAGCAATAGATTACAGAAAACGGGCCACTTCACTTCATACTTCCTCCACACACTTGTATTAATACAGGGTGCTTAGATTTTAGAGAGAGGGTCATGGCATCATTAATACTCATATGTCTCACAATCAGAAATCTATAATATACAGAACCAAAACAGAATTATTATTTATAGCAAGTTCAATACGAGAGTCAACAATCAACACATCCGCTCATCGCTATAAGGCCTTGGTAAAAAAAGGTCAACTCAATGCATGAGGCTCCACTAAAGTGGAGACTGGGGATGGATGTATGCAGCCCTACCCCCAGGCAAGCCTTACTGTAAACCAATATGAAACAGTAACTTGATTCAAGTTCAAGGTACCAAAAGAACAAAAGGAAGGCTATATACAATGAGGGTTGTGTGTGTGTGTGTGTGTGTATGAGAGAGAGAGAGAGAGAGAGGTGAAAGGATTGACTAAAACATGGGTACGGCTTCACATAGAGCTGAGTGGAGAAGATAAATCCATGTAATTGATCTCAAGTGAACATTATTAAGCCTAGTTGAGTTCAGTTAAGGATTTGGTAATTCATGCAACTCACCAACCCCAAAAGTACAAAAAAAAACTATAAAGAAGGTGTCCCTTCTCCATGTTTTGAAGGAAATGCACACAAAACTTAGTCACATATGATATTATACATAAACCCATACTACCCATGACTCTTACCGCTAACTCAATTTAGTAATCAAATAAATACATATATAATATTCATTTATTTATAAAATATTATATGTAACAAAATACTAATAGTCCAACATCCGTACATGTCACACTGATTATAAAATGCACACACAAATACAAGGATAAGAAACTATTTTCACTAAGGAATAAACAAGCAAAAAAGAAGAGCAGGACAATGAAGTCTCCAAAATAGACTAATAGAATCGAACATCAAGAATAGTAGGAATTTTAGAGAGAAAATTCCCAATTAAGGATACAAGAGCAAAGCTTTGAGTAATGCAATAAAAAATATCAAAAACTAGTTATGGAGCAGCTAACCACCTAAACAAAACTAGCTCAACCACCAACTACCATACTAACACAACAACTAGTCACGTCAAACACAGGTTGAAACAAATACACCTGCACACACACTAACCCACCACAAAAAAGGAGCATAAATACAAACAGACAATAATTCTGAATGTTTTATGATCACAATTTCAAAAACCAGGTTTTGATGATTAGGGGAATTCTGAGAATGAACTATCTTCGTATAAATTAACTCATGTTTCAACTTTTAAGACAACACAACTTGAATGGAAAGGCCTTTATTCAGCAAAAGCATCCCAAGCCTTTTACAAATCTTCTAACTTCTGGAAACTATTTTCAAGTGATGACTCCTTGAGAGAAAATGAGCAGAAAGGTGCTATTTTCAGAACATAGTAAAATCTTTATTCAACTCATTCTAACTTTTTCCTAGCCTTTATGCAATATTTCATTCTTCGTTAACTGAATGAAAGCAGATTCTAATGACGATTAAGAACTCGTCTTACATATGAAATTTCAACTGACAACTTGTAAATGAACTTCTTTCACTAGTAACAGCACCCTTGATCTTTCACAAATCCTCATACTTCTGGAGACAGTTCCCAAGTGATGTCTAATTGAACGGCGCCGGAAGGCTTGGGTTCTTGCTTCCCATTGTTTGCTTTGGCTGGTATGGTTAGAACGGAATAGACGTGTGTTTCAGGATGAGTGTCATTAAGTTTCTTGGATAGAGAATAGGTTGTTGATGGTGTTACATAGTTGGGTAACGGGTATAGTCAACCCCAATGTTTTGGGTTTTGTAGATTTTGTGGATGATTTAATTAGTTAGTTTTGTTTAGCCCTGTGGTGGGTTGCATTTTTGTATTCTTTGCATCGCCTTGGTGCTTTCTTATAAAGTTTGATTATTTATCAAAAAAAAAGTGTATTAGCAAAAAGAAACCCATTTCTAAACTTCACAAAATTTCAGCTCATTTGGAGCTTTGTTCGCCTCAAGTGTGAAGAATTTTCCATTATTCTTTAACACAATCAGCATCCTTGATCTTTCACAAATCCTCATACTTCTGGAGACAGTTTTCAAGGGCTGTCTAGTTGAAGTGTATTAGCATAAAGAAACGTATTTATAAACTTCATAAAATTTCAGCTCATTTGGAGTGTCATTCTCCTCACTTGTAAGGAATTTTCCATTATTCTTTAACACAACCAGTACCTTAAACTTTCAATCAAAATTGTGTTCACCTCAAAAGTGATAAATGCCAAACCCAGATGACTTGAGGACAAATGAAACACAAGTGAACTAGCAAATTAGGATTTTGATCTCCAACTTCATTTAAATGATTACAAAAAAGTACAGAATCTGAAGCCTACAGATATAGCATAAATTATGCCAATTTGCAGAACTTGTAAACAAACTACACCATATGAAAGGCAGCACCTAGCATCAAAATACTAGATCATGTTATACACCTCTGTGATATATTTTTGGGCATGATTTGATCATGCAGATGCGATTCAAGTTAGCCCTGATTCTCAACTAAATTCCCAGTTATTTTAGGTAAGCTACTGTGTGTATCTTTCACTCCATCCTCGCCACAATTTCAATTAAACATGATGCTCCTGTGCGTCTTTCTAGCTCTTCGCTCACCGTAGCAACAACCTCGTTGTGGACCACATCACTCTTCTACTTGGTGTAGTTATTGGTCCTCATTGCACATGAATAAACATATCAATCTGGATTTCTCTCCTTTTATCTTTTTAATAGTGCAACTTCCAATTCCCACAGATATGTTCATTTCAAATTTATCCTTTCATGTCTTGGCACAAATCCATCTCTCCCATTAGCATTTTGTTAAACACTAATGACCAAGTTGTTTCTTCATGCTCGAAACCCCTAATCTTTCCAAAGGAGCCAAAATTTATCACATGAATCATAGCAGCTAATATGGTAAAAAAGTTTGTCAGTCAATCATCAAACTTATTTTGAAATTTGTAGCAATGACTCTCTTCAAAAGATTATAAGCAAATTGCATATTTTCCTGCCAATGTCTATGATTTTTCCATAAAGAACGTGTTGAAAGACTCAATTTTCTCTAGTCAAGTTAAAGCATCGATACAAAAGTTAGATAACTGTAGGCAAACAGTGAAATTGAAATGATTAACCCTGAAATCTCCTAGGCCATATAAGCCAATTCAAGTGGGAAACTGAGCAAATTTTCTTCTTGTTCGATCATAGAGTTGATGTATCTTCCGGTTGGAGATAAAGGATCTTTGTTTTGAGGGAAACATTGGCAAGCTAATAAAATGTCCCAAAGCCTACTGTGAATTTGTCAGCATAAGAAAAAATTTATGTCTTCATCAAATGCTCTACACCAGCTAGTACATAAATTTCAAAGGACTTCATTTGATGCCACTATTCTTAGTGCCTTTTATAGCTAATTACCACCATCAGTTGGAGATGTGGGTATCAAGTCTTTGTGGTCAACATGCATGCTTTTAGCTCTTTCAAATACTTTGGACGCTTACAAAAACTTCCATTTGCACATTCTTCCTATAGCCAGTCTCTTAACTGTGCTTTATTCGTCTTTCAAACAAACTCATAAAAAAATCAGCTCACACCTTTGATGAAGCCCAATTACCCTAAGAATGCAAAATCCAAAGACCACACTTTTGATGGCTAGAGGCTTATTCTATTCCTTGCTAAAGTTAGGAATGGTAGCCTTAGGATAATGCTGTCTTAGTTTCTAAACTTCCTTCAAGGCATTTGGACAGTGTAATAATGATAGTTCATTCCACAATAAGATTGAACCATGAAGGTACCCATTGATTATTAGTCCATGACATATCAATCAGCAACCCACATTTCCAAAATCACTTCATAAAAGAGAAACGAATAATCGCGCAAATTTCCGTTCTCGTATAATCAAAGGGATAGTCATTCTACATCTTTCCAACTAAATCCTACTTTCCAAACAGTAATCCCTTCAATATCAAACAAAAAGGGGCATAGAAACACCAGATAATTGCAGTTCCATTCCTAGGACCAATTACAGCAGTTAGTTCTTCGTTCCCTTAACAACCCGAAAACAGAATAAGAAAAATTGAGAATTACAGCAGAAATACAGAGAGAGAAAGACAGCGAATCCTAATTTGTTGAACCCTTTCAGAAAACCCTAAAAAGAAAACCAGCATGGTTCAAATTCTAATTTTTTTTTTTTATTTTTTTTCTAAGTATGATAAAGAAGCAAACGGAAAGCCTAGGCAGCCCGAGAAAATTCAAAACAGAGAAACCTCAAACAAGTTGCACAAATTCATAATAACACTATGCCAACGAACCCTAGCTTCAAAACCATCACCAGTGAATCAAATTCAACAATAGAACCACACAATTCCACAAAATTCACCCCCAAATAAACCCAATTTTGACCCAAATACACAAAATTCAAAGCACAAAAACAACATAACTTCAAAGAAAAAAAGTGAAAGAGTATATATAATAGATAGATATATATATATAGAGAGAGAGAGAGAGAAACCTTTTTGTTCCAGCCAGGAGGAGCAGGGAGTTCAAAGGAGAAGAGTTCGTCGCCGGCAAGGGTTTGGGCATCGTCGACTGATGTCGCCATTTGTCTCACCTACCAAATCCAAACGCCAAACAATCACAACCTGAAATAACAGAAACCCATATATGTCTCTCTCTCTCTCCCTCCTCTCTCCTCACTCTAGATTATTCTCTCTCTCAATTTTTCTGCTGTTGTTCGTGTTGAAATAAATTTTTAACGGAACGAGAATATTTTATTTTATTTTTTATTAAAAAAAATAATTTTTTGTTAAAATGTCTCCGTCATATATAGGACACATTGTCTTAAATTTAAATTTATATATTTTTCATATTTTTCAATTTAATTTGATTTTTTTTTTGAGTTTTATAATTTGTGTTTTAAATAGAAATTTTGGAAAAATTTTAAGCCTTGTTTGGCATCTACTATATAATCCATTTTTTTATCTTTTTATCTTTTTTCCATCACATCACCTCTCTACTTTTCTGTACATCTTTTCGTAAAAAGACAAAAAGTGCACTTTTGAAATCTTTTATTGAAAAAATTGACTGCAAAAAATAAAAAAAAAAAACCTTGTAGGATGAAAGAACGATATAAAATTTAAAAAATTATTTTTTTATAGGGAATAGAGGATATTGAAAGGATATGGTTATTTATTTACAACCAGTCTTGGAAATTGAACTTACCATATTAGATTTGGGTCAAGAATAAAGTGTGTGGTGGAGATTGAAAATGTGTATTATTGGGTTTATGTGTAGACTAAATTTGAAGGGTTCTGTTATGGTGTGCAACTTACGCCTTACACTTACGTCTTTTCTGTTTGCAGTCCTGCTTTTGTTTTCACCTTCCACTTACACTTTTTGTGTAAGTGGCACATGGTGTGCAACCTTGAGGGTGGCACATGGTGTGCAACCTTGAAGAAAAGTCCAAATTTGAATCACACATTGATGTTTCCAAGTAATTTTTGGATAATTTTTTTTGAGTTTGTAGTATTACTCATTTATTTATGGAACTCTGGTACAGGGCCCGAAAGGGTTTCGAGCCAAACGGCTCGAATTTTAGAAGAAAGGAGGAAGAAGAAGGAGGAAGAAGGAGAAAGAGAGGGAGAGGAGGAGAAGTAGAACTGGAGGGGGCCCTAAAAATGGGGTTAGAGGCGGAGGTGGAGGCGGAGGCGGGTGGAGGCGGACGAGCGACGAGCTGCGAGATCGGCCGACGAGCTGCGAGATCGGACGAGCGACGAGGTACGACGCCGGCCGACGAGCTGCGACGCACGCCGGCGAGCTGCTCTTCTCTCTCTCGCCTCTGCTCTTCTCTCTCTCGCCTCTGCTCTTCTCTCTGTTCAACGAAGAAGACGAAGAGAAAGAAAGAGAAGGAAGAAAAGAAAAAAAAAAAATCGAAGCCCAGAACAACGTCGTTTTGGGCTTCGAGCCAGATTCGAGCCCCAGATTTCGGGCCCTCAAACATTATTCTTATTTATGGAACATATAATCTCCTAAGAATTAAATTTGTCGGATAAATAATCATCTCCAACCAGTATCATTGCATAAAATTAGGAGTTCTTAGATATGTGAATTGATTTACAGATTTATGGAGAAAAAAAAGAAGAAGAAAGAAAAAGTGATTTGTCATTAAAATAGGAGTTTATTATTATTATTATTTACAAATCCCCTCTACTTTTTTCTTCTTTTTTTTTTTTTTTTTTTTTTTTCATTTTACAAATCTAAATTTCGAATATAGCCTTAGAGAATTCTTCCCTCTCTCTTAACAATTTCAATCATTTTTATGATTTTTTTTTCCTTTCTACTTGCATACATATTGGAATTATGTTATTCATTTACAAATATAATAAGGGTTTGACTTCCCTTCAATATGTGATCAGACTGAAGGGTGTTATCAGAGTCGTGGAGATTTATTATGAGTCTCATTTTGATAATCTGAATTGTTGATCGGATATCGATAATTATGTGATCAAATCAATTTTGTATATAAAAAATAAAAGGTAAAAAAATAAACAATTGATGGAAATCTGATCCGATGAAATAGTTATCGATATCTGATCAACATAATTTTTTATAGACATATAGTACTCGACAAATTTTACATATTGAACTGTTCAAATTATTGAAATGAGACCCATGGTGGACCTCCATGGATCCAACAGCACCTTCTAGTCCGATCACAGACTGGAGGGAAGCCAATCCCACATAATAAAGGCCCCCAATTTTCCCCTCTTAGCCTTCATTTGGCAACTTGGGTTGGGTTGAGTTTGAGGCTATTTTAGTTACAAAAAGACAAAATCGGCTTTTTAGCCTAATAAGATAAAATGTCACGTCCAATCCATAATCATTACATTATTTTTCTCACAAAAAAGTCAAAAAGTCAATCTCAAATGAGCCTTTTTAGCCACAGGCTAAAATAGTCAAAAAAATTAAAAAGTCAAAAAATCAACCCACTTTTCAAATGAACTCTTAAATTGTTTGTAGTACGATCCATCACCAATGCATGTATATCATTCTCTCTCACTCTCTCTCTCTCTCTCTCTCTTAATTTACAATTGTTTTAAGAATTATATCAAATTAAGCATTTAATTATGACAAAAGAAATTTTATTAAATTATAAATATACAATAAACTCGACAAATATAATAAAAATTCCAAACAAATACAAAATCAATAGTTACAAACATACAACAAACCCAACAAACACAAGAAAAATCTTAAAGACTCACATTTAATTAAGGAGAGTTAAAACTCATAATATTCAAGATTTTGGTTTGATGGATGAAATATTTTATTATTAAGTGTGATATTTGAGTTTAAATTTAAATTTTAAGAGAAAAAATAAAAAAATAAAATAGAGAATAGTTGAGAAAGAAGGACCAAGTCTAACCCAATTGATTGTAAGGCCTGCGACAGTGCCGTTGGGGGTCCCCACTCGCCATCAAACCACTGCACTTCATTCAAAAATTTCTTTTTTGGATGATAGTTTTTTTTTTCAGATGGTGGATGATAGTATCTTTATTTATTAAAAAAGTGATACTTTATATAAAATTTAAGAACAAAATGGTGAGGCTGTGAGCGTTTGTTCTAAGTCAATTTTGTAATTCAAACTCTTATAGTAGAGTTTATCGAATATTATTTATAAAATTTTTTAAATTAATTGGACATTCATAATTCTATGATTATTTCTTAATTTTTCTTTTAAAAAAACTATTAAAATCATGCTAAGTGTTTATTTTATTAAAAATAAATTTGATCTTGTTATCTAATTAATCTATTTTTTATTTATTTATAAATGATCTACTCAACTATAATATAAATGGTCCGAATTATTAAAATTGACTCAAGATAAGCCCTAAAGACTTCCAAACAGATTTATAGGTACAACAGTAATTCTTTATATTCATATAGCAATGATAATTTTATAATTATAAACTATAATGATAAATATTTTAACTTAATAAATAGATATAATGAGGCACACTATTTCATATAAAATTTGCATGTACAAATTTCGTTTGGTGTAACATTACCCTTTTTTAAAATTAAAAAAAAAAAAAAAAAAACAGAATTACCCTTATTTATTAGTTTTTGACTTTTCTACTACTATTTCGAATAAATGCTATAATATTATAACCAAAAAACAAAACAAAACAAAACAAAAAACATTGATGCTTTAATATGACGACAAAAAAATAAAAATACAAATACATTTCAATTTATTTCAAAACATAATAAACCAAATAAATGAAAATACTTTATTTAGAATTATATAATCACTATAATATATGTGAAATTCGTAAAATGATTAATCAGGAATTTTAGCATCCCCAATATTAGCAATTTAGGGAATGGTATTTCAAAAGATATACCAAAAATCAGCAACAATTTTATAAACATCAATATTATTTCCATCTTGAAGTTCATCAAAAAAATTATTCATTTTACTGAATGGTTCTATGAATTTGTTACTGTAATGGAAATTCTTCCAAAATTTGAAATCAATACTTCGGATAATTTTTATAAAACCTGGACTACTATTGAGGGGAAAACCTTTTCATCCCTTTACCCTCCTATTGAATCCGTAGAATTAGTATCAAATAATAATACCAATTCCGAACCTCTTGCTATTTCCGCATATGCCAGACCCACTGTTAGTGATGACAAATTAGGTCAATATTGCAAGGTTAAAGACCTTAATTCTATCATTAAACAAAATAATTATACCAATCTTCATTTTCAAACGATTGGTTCTCAGTTAACCCGTATTAAAGAATCTATTGAGCATATTTTTAGTAACAAAAAGTGTACAACCGCATGTTACTCAATCTTCTTCCATTCAACATGTTAATCTCAAACCTCCCGTAGCTCTTTGTAATTTTAAATTATCTTCCTCTTCTAAAAATGATGAATTTGCTAATACTTTGCTTAGCAAAATGAAAAATATGAATATTGATGGATCTTTCTCTCTTAATGTTTTAAGTTCGAAAGAAGTTACTCATGCCGAAGATGATCTTTCTCATATTCTACAACTTCAGAAAAACTTTCAAAACCAGCAAGATTTTGTTATGAGAATAGAGAGAGAGAGAGAGAGAGAGAGAGAGAATATAACTTTGTATATTTCAATGAATAAATAATGAGAGAATACAAGACTCATTTATATAGGAGAAGGAGAAGCTAATATGGTGATGTACAATATAGCAAGTAATGCATAATATGGTAACATAGCAAGTAATGCACAATATGGCAATATAGCTAAACCCCCCCCCCCCCCCTTAAGCTCAAGGTAGCAATGCAGATATCAACTTAAGCTTGGAAAGTAAATCAGAAAAGCATCTTGGAGGATGAGCCTTGGTGAAGATATCGGCTGTCTGATCGGCAGAGGTAACAAAGATAAGGCGAACAGTGCCATTAATAACATGTTACTGTATGAAGTGACAATCAATCTCAATATACTTGGTACGATCATGGAAGACATCATTATGTGCAATATGAATAGCACTCTGATTGTCACAATAGAGGGTAGTGGCAGTAAGATGAGAAACGCCCATATCAGAAAGAAGCCAACGAAGCCACACAAACTCTTGAGTAATGTCAACAAAAGCACGATACTCAGCCTCAATACTAGAACGAGCAATAAAAGTTTGCTTCTTGCTACGCCAGGCAATGAGAGAGTCACCCAAGAAGAAGCAGAACCCTGTAGTAGAACGGCGGTCAGTAGGATCCTGTAGACACCCCATTTTTGACCGACCTTAAGACTCAGACGTCACCGATTGAGTGCTCGGTGATGTTGCATGTTGTGTTCGTCCAGAAGTTTCAGAGTCTCGGCTGCGAGCCTTGCCTCCGAACTTTCGGGCTTTTCTGTACTTTGCCTCGGTTTGCGAACCAGGCTTTGTTTTCTCTGTTTTCTCTTCCTGAGGGGAGGGAGAGGTCTCGTAGATCATCTCTCGGTGGTTGTAGGCTACGTTTCGTGGTCGCAGGCCATTTTGCCCATTTCGGAGCCCGATTCCCGGTTTTCGGAGCCGTCAGGCCGTGTGCCTCGGTTTGGGACCGCCTAACTACCTCCGTTGGCTCCGGTTTTTGGCATGCATCTTATTTACTCCCTTTTGAGGGACACTGTGGTCTGAGAGACCCACTTCGTGGTCGAACACCACTCCCGGTGCCTAACAGTCAGTTTTCGGGGCCTCGGACTGCGCGTTTCGGCCCCCGAACCTTCATTTTGCATCAGTTTTCGTTCATTTTTGGCAGGGACCTCTGTTTCATCACCAGGAAGGTCGTAGAAGGGTGGGAGGCCAGTAATTGTTTCAGCAACCAGTTATATTCCTTCATCGCCCTCCGACGCCCGTTTTTCTCACTTCAAAGCCAATATTGACCACCCTAAGGCCACTTTCTTCAGCTCCAAACCACATATTTGTGTTGTGCACACCTGGGAGGACACAAATATCACATGGTCAGCCAGTAATTCCATCTGAACCTTTTGAACCCCTTTGAAAAATGGCTTGTTCTCTCTCCTGTTTCACTTCCTCCAATTTTGGACCACAAGGCTGTGTTGAGGGCATCTGGGAGGACACCAATTTCTGGTGGCCGGCCAAAATTTCAACTTGGCCTTTTTGACCCCTGGCCGGCCGGCCATGGGGGGTGGCCGACCGGCCACCTGCAGCTCCAATACCTGGCCGGCCTAAACCCCTGCAGTGTGTACATTGCAAATGTGACCTTTTTCCCCCCCCCCCAGATTTTGTATCCGGGGGGCCAAATTTTTGGGGGGAAACTTGAATCCATTTCCCCCCCATTTTTCCCCCTCTTTCTCCCCCTCATTTGTCTATAAAAACCAGCCTCCAGCACTGGTTTTTGGGTTGGAAAAAATCCCTTTGAGCCTTGTATGCATATCTCCTCTCCCTCTTTCCATTCAAGCTTCAAAACACCAAGTCCTACACCCTTTTCTTCATCACCACCTAGCACCACACTACCACTTCCATTCCAACAGCTCGGAGGTCTTCTCAGAGGCTAGGAGGCAGCTTTTCTTGGTTCAAGAGGCAGCAAAGGATTGGTCTTCAAGGGTGAGTTGATTTCTCCCTCTTTCTAGCTCATTTTTGCAAGGTTTCTTAGCCCCTTTTGCTTGCTGTTTTGAGCTCCGACCAAAACTGAAAGTGGCATTTTTTTGAGCTCTATTTCATCTTTCATTAAGGGTCTTACCCTGTTTGGGACCCCCATCTTACACTTGCTTCATTACCCCATTGTATGCCATAATCTTGCATAGTATTTTTGGCCTATGTGTAATCTGTTTTGGAGCATGATGTAAACTGTAGATAGGCTTATTTTGAGCCCTTATTCAACATTGAAGAAGGGCTCACCACTTTTTGGGACCTCCATGTATCACTTGCCATTGTACCCCTCTTTGGTCCCCATTTTTGCATGATTTATTAGCTTATTGAGATCCTATTTTTGGACCTTGGTCCGAACTGAAAAAAGGCTTATTTTGACCTCCTCTTCATGTTTCATTAAGGGTCTATAGCTGTTTGAGACACCCTTTGTATACTTCATGTTATAGCTCTCTTGGTGCCCTTATTTTGCATAGCATTTTGAGCATACTTGTATCTGTTTTTGGGGTTTGTCATAAACTGTAATACATCATATTTTTGGCCCCTCTTCAATATTGTAGAAGGCCCCTTCCCTGTTTGGGGCCAGAATTTGTGAGTTGCTTCATTACCCCTCTCTTTTTGGCCAATTTTGCATGCTAGTTTAGGCCCATTTTTACTCACTGTTTGGCCTTGCTTAAAACTGAAAACATGCTTATTTTGGGGCTGCCTTGCTTCTGTCTTTACACTTCATGATTCAAATTATGCATGCATTGCATAGCTATAGGCCATTCCATGCGCCAAGCTTCATGTTTCGGGATTCGTTCCATGCATCGGGTATCATTTTGCCATGACTCGGGGCTGTTTTGCATCTCATTTTGCCTCTGAAATTTGCATGCTTGTATGCCATATTCCATGTCTTGCCATGTCTTGTTAGAGTGGCATTTTGGTGCCTTAGGGTCGATCCTCGGTTTGCGCGCACGCGTGCACTTATTTCAAGTTGTCTCATTTTCATCTTATGGCCTCCTATGTGAGTGTGGCTGAGGTCCACTTGTGTTGGTGTAAGTCCATTGTGCATTGTGCATGCCATTTCATTTCATAGCATTGTGTATGCTAGGTTGTATGTTGGCACATTACGTATGCCATATTACCTCGTGCATCGTGTATGCCATTTCATAGCATTGTGCATGTTAGGTTGTTTCTTAGTCGCATTCATGCATGTCATGCATACTGCATTGTGTTCGGGGTAGGAGTTAGCCCGGGCACGGGAAACGAGGTATGTTCCGTACTCCGAGTGACGGAACGTGTCTCAATTCCCCAGTCACCGACACTCCGGATCACCCATGATGGAGTTAGGTCTTGTTGTGTTTTCATGTTGCATTCATTCCATATTGAGTTGTGCAATTCGACTCCTCGGCCATTATGCATCGATATGTGTGATTGGTGGCACGAGGATCGAGGCATGTATACATTTGTGAAAATACATTGCCATGCCCCTTTCCTGCTCTCTGTTGCAGCAAATCAAGAATCAGCAGTCTTCCGAGGCTTGGCGCGCTTTCCAAAAACCATTGCAAAACAGAGGCTAATTGAGGCATCACAGTGGATTTCCGCGCAAAGGCAACCCGAACATGCATCATCCATCATCGAAAGAAGAGTCAAGGCAGTCCCTGGCTTGCATGCCAGTTTATTATTTTTCTTAGTTAATTTGTAAATTAATTAGGAATTTGTACATTATTTGGACTGTACTATTCTTTTATTCGGGACTGTATATTTATTCGGACCCTCTGCGCGAGGGCATAATTGTAATAAGTGTGCGTGAGTGTGATGTATGTCTTCCAACCCCACGTCTTTCTTCCCTTTTATTTACCTGCTTATGATGGTTAGATTAGGGCATGTTTCAATTAGCATACAGTATGATAGCATGTTTGCATTCATTCATCTGTCTTGCATGCACCGGGCTCGGCGCATCATACTAACTGCATTTGTATTTCAATTCCAAGTTGAATACATGTTAACTATAGCATCATCATATGCCATGTTTAGAATAGCCGAGCCTGCTATAATTGCATTTTGCATGTGTTGCATTAGGCAGTTCTGTATTGTTAGGATCATGCATGGATTTCTAATCAGTTTCTGTTTTGGCTTGGAGTACTCGGTAAGTTTTATGCTTTAGCATCCTTGCATGCGTGTGAGTGACTGCCATGAATAGCATGCTTACCATGAGGCTATATGTTTATATGATATAACTGCTTGAATGCCTGTGGGTGAAGGTTGGATTACTTAAATTGGAACAAATGCATTGACTGTGAGTTTTAAGCCCGCTAGATAGTGGCAAAACCATATTTTCTAAGCCCACCCGAGGGTGGCAAAATCTGCATTTTAAGCCTACCTGCGGGTAGCAAACCATCTTTCAAAGACAAACATGAAATGTGTTGTTCCAATTCAGGCGATCCAGTCTATACTTGTATGCTGTGCGCATCACATAGTAAATCTAGGCTAATAACCGGAATAAGAACACACGATGTTTTCAAAACTAGATATCACGGTTAGTAGAGGCCGGTCTTTGACCGGGCGAGCGGGGATGCTCACGAAGTGACTTTCCCCAATCGTACCCAAGTTCCCGAGCCGAGGCAACTTTGGTGATGATGGACACGTGGCCTTTGGCACCGAGTCAGGGTTTCCTAAATTTCCCCATAAAAAATATTTAGGTGGCGACTCTGTATCTGGTAAAGCAGTCCATGTTTGGCACTTCTTTCAAAAATCTGTTTTCTCAAAAACGATTTGCCAGATTTGGACTCTTTGGTTCAAGATTTAGAACCGTGACAATCGAGTCCTTGAACTGTAGTGAACCTAAATGAACAGAACGGGACTTAACCCTCCTGGGGCGTTCGGGGACGTCTACAGATCCCCTGCCCAATCGGCATCAGAAAAGGCGTATGGCTGTAGAGAAGAGTGTGCTGAGTAGTGAAGACCATGAAACATAGTGCCTTTAAGATAGTGCAAAATGCGAACTAGAGCATCATAGTGTGGAAAGCGAGGAGTAGCCATAAACTGACTGACAATGTGAACAACATAGGCAATGTCTGGACAAGTAACCGTGAGATAGACAAGACTGCCAACTAGCTGACGATATAAAGTAACATCAGATAACAGGTGACCATCAAGAGGTGTGAGACGAGTCTGAGAATCAACTGGGGTAGACACAGTCTTGCAATCGGTAAGACCAGTATGAGCTAAGAGATTGGATGTATACTTGACTTGATGAGAAAGTAACCAGAAAGATCTTGAGAAATTTCCAAGCCGAGGAAGTAGCTAAGTAAACCCAAATCTTTCATCTCAAATTGGTGACTGAGGAACTGTTTGAGACTAGAGATACCCATTGTGTCATCCCCAGTGATGATCATATCATCCACATAGAAAAGAAGAATAATAATATAACGCTTTGTATTGCGGATAAACAGAGCAGAATCATGGGCACTGCGGAGAAACCAAAGTCACAAATGGTAATACTAAACTTGGCAAACCAAGCACGATGAGCTTGTTTCAAACCATACAAAGCACGGCGAAGTTTGCAAACTTTGGTGGACAGAACTGAAGAATCAGGAGGAGGTTGCATATAAACTTCCTCAGTGAGATCACCATTGAGAAAAGCATTCTCGACATCCATCTGACAAAGACTCCAATGACTAGTAGCAGCAATGGCAAGGAGGCTGCGAACTGAAGTAAGACGAACAACAGGGGCAAATGTTTCTTCAAAATCAATCCCATATTTTTTAGTAAAACCCCGGGTAATAAGTCGAGCTTTGTAACGCTCAATAGAACCATCATAATGGGTTTTGATCTTGTAAACCCATTTGCAACTAACAACACTCTTTCCAGGTGGAAGGTTAACTACATCCTAGGTATGAGTTTTATCAAAAGCTAGTAGTTTATTAGTCATAGCTTGCTACCAAAAAGGGTTAGAGCAAGCCTCTTGATAGGAAGTAGGTTCATGAGAAGAAAAAGTAGTAGAACCAATAATGAAATTACGAAGAAGTATAGAAGGTTGTGTTACCCGAGTAAAATGACGAAAAGGTGCCTTTGGTGGAGAAGATGATGTAGTTAAATCAAAGGATGCTTGAGGCTCATTGTGAGAAGGAATGAAGACAGGACAATGAGGTGGAATAGGAGCATGAGCATGAGCATGAGCAGGAGCAGGCTCAGGATCAGAGAGTAAAGTAGCAGGACCTGGAAGCAAAGCAGAATCCTCAGAATGGGTCGCAGTCATTATGTCGGAAGTAGGATCTGTATCAAGCTCATCAAACAGAAGAGAATGATCTGTAAAGAATGGTATAGTAGGAGGAGTGGACAAATGAAACTTAGATAGAGAAGAGAACATCTTGTGTTCCCAAAATACCACGTGACGAGAGACACAAAAACAACAAAAAAGAGGATCCCAACAACAATAACCTTTATGTTCAATCCTATACCCTAAGAAACAACACAAACGGGCACGAGGTTCTAATTTGGTACGCTCATGAGGGTAAAGAAGAACAAAACAAGCACATCTAAACACACGAAGACTAGTATAGGCAGAAGGTGTGCCATATAGACGCTCATATGGGGTTTGATTGTTGATGGTAAGGGAAGGGACACATTTGATAGTATAGACAGCTGTGAGAGCAGTTTTCCCCAAAAAACGTTCAGGACAAGAAGAAGATATTAAAAGAGCATGAACAGCGTCTAAGATATTGCGATGTTTGCGCTCAGCACAATTATTTTGTTAGGAGGTACCAAGATAAGAATAGTGAGAAAGTGTACCATTTTGACGAAGGAATCGCCAAAAATGAGTTTCTTTATATTCTTGGGCATTATCAGCACGAAAAATTTTAGTAGTGGAAGAAAACTGAGTTTTGACCATTTGTGAAAAGTCATAGTATAGTTGGTGTAACTCAGAATGAGATGTTACCCAAAAGACAACTTAAGAGGGGAGTGAATTAGGTTTTTACAATTAAAATTAATAATACCCTAATAAAAATTATGACTAGCACAATAGATAAATATAATTAATGAAATAAAAATAATTAAAACAAGTGTCTTAACAACTATGTCAGTTAATAATTTTAGCACAGTAAAAATATGAAATATAGCTATGGCAATTTAAAATAAATAAAGAGATGAGGGGGAGAGAGGCAAACAAATTTATAGTGGTTCGGCTTCAATTCGGCCTACGTCCACTTCTCAAGCTTCACTTGAGATTTTTCACTATCTTCTAGCTTCACAGGGGTGCTAGCAACCTCTTTACAAATAGAGCAATCCTCCACGGATTTTACACAGACTTCACAAGCCCAAACCCTTACAAATCTTAGGTGATTCACAATCACTCTCAAGATTTCAAGAACACAGTGTTTGCAACACTTTTACAAGATAAAATGGTATTTTTGCTTTCAAAGAAAGCTTACAATAAATATCTCTCAAATATAGATATACAAAATGAAGCTTTGATTTTTCTGTAAATCTCACACAAGAAAGATGGGCTTAAAGCTATAAGGCTCAGTGTATAATTTCTGAGAATAGATGTGAGTGGTTATAGATCAAAGAATATTTTCAGGTTTTTTTTGTAACTTGTTTACATTAGAGGCTTTGGTATATATAATGAAAATTACAGCCGTTTATACCCGTTGCAGTCATTTGAATTTATAGCCGTTTATAGCTGTTGTACTTCTATCATTACAAATTTGAATATCTTCCACTCCATTATTACAAATTTGAATATCTTCCACTTGAACCTTTTGGCCTTTTGAAACTTTATAGCCATTGTACTTCCATCATTACTAATTTGAATATCTTCCACTTGAACCTTTCGAACCTTCTGGCCTGCTGTTGTGCTAGGTTGTTTAAACCTTTGTTTTGGGCTGTTTGAACTCCTGATTTAATCAAATATTAAATACATTCTAACAACATTTAGGATAAAGGTTTAGATGAGAAATAATGGGATAAAATAAATTTTGATTCTATTTTTCTCTTTCAAATAAATTATCAAAATAAATTTTGATTAAAATATAATTAAATAAATCATCAAAATAAATTTTGGATTCTATTTTTCTCTTTCAAATAAATTAAAAAATAATTAAATAAATCATCAAAATAAGTAAGTCTAACACGAGATTTCATAAGAAATAACCAGGTAAAATGAGTGAAATCATCAACAAATATGACAAAGTATTTAGATCCCCCCATAGTGGTATTAGGGGAAAGCCCCTAAATATCAAAGTGTATGAGATTAAAAGGTGCATGAGACATAGAGGTACTAGGATGAAATGGTAAAGCAGGTTGTTTGGCAAGTTGACAAGATAAATAGTCTATTGTATCATTTGGAAGATGACCTAATTGACCATTGGAAACTAGAGATCGTAAATGACCAAAAGACACATGATCTAACCGAAAATGTCATAAAACAAGAGGGGAACTAGTAGTAGCAGAAGCAGCAGTCTGGATAAGAGAAGTATTGAAGAATGGAATGCGTAGATGGATGAGCTCGTACAGACGACCATGTCTATGACCAATCCCAAGAGTCTGTCCCGTCTTCGCATCCTGCACAACACAACCAATTGGAGAAAATAAAACAGTGAGGCCAAGATCACATAGTTGACCAATAGAAATAAGATTAAGTGTACGGTTGGGAATCAGATAAGTGTGATGGAGATAGATATTAGACGTGGAGATATGGCCTATATGGCTAACATGCATTTGAGAGCCATCAGCAGTATGAATAACTGGTGAATTAGAAGAAAATGTAATGGAAGAAAAAAGTGTAGGGTCAGAGGTCATATAATTACAACAAGCTAAATCAAAATACCAAGAAGAGGTGCCTGAAGTGACTGAGAGAGTAGTAGAGGGTGTACCAAAGGTAGAGATAGAGGTAGAAGTAGAAAGAACCTTTTTCACAATGGCTTCAATATCATAAGGAGTGTAGTTTGGTGAATGTGCATAAGAGCAACCTAGAGAATGTTGAATAGGTGGCTGGTGATGAGTAGCAGTTGAGGCAAAATAAGCCGAAGTGTGATACCGACTATGAGTTGTAGGTGGTTTAGAATAACCACTGTGCTGAGAAGAAGAACCACTGTGCTGAGAAGAGTTGTTTGCATGATCCATGGAGTGAGCAAAATATGACTCACAAAGAGGGTCTGATGGTGTTGAAGTAGACCTGGGTAAAACTGAGTGCACCAGTGAATCCGGAAGGTTGAAAATAGTTAGGAATTGGCCCAAAATAATCAAACTAGGCCGAAATTGAATTAAAAATAGCTAAAATAAGAAATAGTGCCAAACAAGGGATAGGGCTGACGTCAGCAGTAGGAGGCTAACGTCAGCAAGGCGCTGCGCACAGGGGTGCGGCGCAAGTTAGCAAATAGGGCGCAGCGTACGTTAGCAACAGATGGACGCTGTGCGCAAGAGATAGGAGGCGCAAGTGCAGGCACATGTGAGTGTAGCGACGGAAGAATGTGACGCGCAGTGATGTAGGTGGCGCATGAGGGCGCGTCACTGGTTTTTTGGAGATGATTTTGGTGGCATTGGAATTGTCTAGAAATTCTAAGTAGGTTGATGGTGGGCTCGGAGAAAAATAGTGACCTTGGTACCAGAAAATATATTCTATATTCTGGTGATGAGTAGAGAAAAAGAAAAATTTTAAAAAAAATATTATAGCTCTGATACCATGTTATGAAAATAGAGAGAGAGAGAGAGAGAGAGAGAGAGAATATTTCAATGAATAAATAATGAGTGAATACAAGACTCCTTTATATAAGAGAAGGAGAAGCTAATATGGTAATATACAATATGGTAAATAATGCATAATATGGTAACATGGTAAAACACAATATAGTATGGTGCACAATATGGCAATATAGCTAATAGATTCAATCAATAAAACATATTTTACTCATGACAAACAGATTCATTCTAGAGAGATTTATTTATAAATCCCTTTTAGAGGTACTTTATTCCAATAAGTCCACAAACTATTCTTGTAGCCTAATTAGTCCTTTGTATTTATAGTTTTATTCCATGAGATCCTTTTTTCCAGATTTAGATTTTTTGTTGGACTATTATACCCTTGTTTTACTTTATTCATATGTATTACACACAAAATAAGGTATACATATTTTTCATATTTTGCTCTTTTTGATATATACGTTTCCATTATTTGCTCTTTTTGTTTTAATAATTTTGCATCATCACCGTGTGCTGGGGATTCAGTGGGATACAATTATGAGATCGTATTCATCTCTTCATCAGATGTCGAATCAAATTTTATGCAGTCGAAATTGATGGTGGCGCGACAGTCACAATCGGCGGAGGTAGAGATGGTGATGAACAGGATACGATTATGAGATCATATTCATCTTTTCATCGAATGTCGAATCAAGTTTGATCTAGTCGAAATCGACGGTGGCGCGATAGTCACAGTCGGTGATAAGCTTCAGCGATGTTGTTTTGTTTCCATTTCCATTTCTATTTATGTTTCTAGTTTTACTCTGTGTGGACTTCTTTGAAAGTTTGAGAGATAGATGTTGGAATTATGAGGAGTAATGTCTCTGGTATAGTAATGGGGCTTTCTTTGTAGAGAGAGAATGTGGGTTTGGTTTGATTTGATTTGGATTGGTAGAATTCTAAGAATTGTTGAAGATGAAGATAAAGATGAAGATAATGAAGAAGAAGAAGATGTGGGTGATGATTTTTTATTTTTTGAGATGTGAGATTTTTTGAATTTTTGATTTTGTTGCTGCTATTGATTTTGATTTTTTAATGTTGGATTTTAATTTAGTAATAATTTTTTGACATTGGTAATGTGTCTCATATACAAATGATGTGAATGTTCATATCATTAATCAGCGTTAATATTCACATTAGAAAATTGTCATTGTGTTGTTGATCAGTATTCATATTTACATTATAATCTTGAATAGTGAATATGTTTTCACTGTGTTCATTATCACTGTGACAAGGTAATGTTAAGGTTCACATTAGCATTGGTGCAACAGTCACAGTCAATGACAAGCTTTAGCGATGTTGTTTTGTTTTCCATTTTTATTTTTATTTATGTTTCTAGTTTTACTCTATGTGGACTTCTTTGAAAGTTTGAGAGATGAGTGTTGGAATTATCAGGAGTAAGATCTCTGGTATAGTAATGGGCCTTTCTTTGTAAAGAGAGGAGGTGGGTTGGTTTGATTTGAATTGGTAGAATTCTAGGAATTATTGAAGATGAAGATAAGATAAAGATGAAGATGATGAAGAAGAAGATGTGGGTGATGATTTTTTATTTTTTGATATGTTGAGATTTTTTGGATTTTTGATTTTGTTGCTGCTATTGATTTTGATTTTTTATTGTTGGATTTCAATTTAGTAATAATTTTTTGAGATTGATAATGTGTCTCATATACAAATGATGTGAATGTTCATATCATTAATCAGTGTTAATATTCACAATAGAAAATTGTCATTGTGTTATCAATCGGTGTTTATATTTACACTACAATCTTAAATGGTGAATATGTTTTCACTGTATTCATTACCACTGTAACAAAGTAATGTTAAGGTTCACATCAGCATTGGCGCGATAGTCACAGTCAGTGACGAGCTACAGCGATGTTGTTTTGTTTCCATTTCTATTTCTATTTATGTTTCTAGTTTTACTCTAGGTGGACTTCTTTGAAAATTTGAGAGATGGGTGTTGGAATTATGAGGAGTGCGGTCTCTAGTACAGTAATGGGGCTTTCTTTGTAGGGAGGGGAGGTGGGTTTGGTTTGATTTGAATTGGTAGAATTCTAGGAATTATTGAAGATGAAGATAAAGACGATGAAGATGAAGATGAAGATGAAGATGAAGATGAAGATGTGGGTGATGATTTTTTATTTTTTAATATGTTGTGATTTTTTGGATTTCTGATTTTGTTGCTACTATAGGTTTTGATTTTGTATTGTTGGATTTCAATTTAGTAATATTTTTTGAGATTGGTAATGTGTCTCATATACAAATAATGTGAATGTTCAGATCATTAATTAGTGTTAATATTCACATTAATTTGAAATAGAAAATTGTCATTGTGTTTTCAAACGGTGTTCATATTTACACACCTATATAATCTTGAATGGTGAATATGTTTTCATTGTGTTCATTATCATTGTGACAAGGTGATGTTAAGGTTCACATCAGTATTGGCGCGACAATCACAGACGATGACGAGCTTTAGCGATGTTGTTTTATTTCCATTTCTATTTCTAGTTTTACTCTGTGTGGACTTCTTTGAAAGTTTGAGAGATGAGTGTTGAAATTATGAGGAGTAAGGTCTTTGATATAGTAATGGGGCTTTCTTTGTAGAGAGGGGAGGTGGGTTTGGTTTGATTTGGATTGGTAGAATTCTAGGAATTGTTGAAGATGAAGATAAAGATGAAGATGATGAAGAAGAAGATATGGGTGATGATTTTTTATTTTTTGAGATATTGAGATATTGAGATTTTTTTAGATTTCTGATTTTGTTGTTGCTATTGATTTTGATTTTTTACTGTTGGATTTCAATTTAGTAATAATTTTTTGAGATTGGTAATGTGTCTCATACACAAATGATGTGAATGTTCATATTATTAATCAATTTTAATATTCACATTAATTTGAAATAGAAAATTGTCATTGTGTTGTCGATCGGTGTTCATATTTACACACCTACATAATCTTGAATGGTGAATATGTTTTCACTGTGTTCATTACCATTGTGACAAGGTGATGTTAAGGTTCACATTAATATTGCATTAAATCACACAACCACAAGTCTCAATTTTTATTTTGGATACAAACATAATGTAAATGTTTACACTGGAACATACAAATTTGAAAGTTCGCATGAATTTTGGAATATAGATAAAACCATGGTTTCAAAGTGTTAATTACCATCATGGAATGGTGATATTAAAAATCACATCAAAATTGCATTGCCCAAAAATCACATTAAGCCAATGATTATGTGTACACAATTGTAAACCAGTTGAAGTAATGTGAATTTTCACATTGATTTTATAATCTCCAAAAATATGACAATATCAACATTGCAATAACCACGAACCATCATTTTTATGTGTACGCAAACATGAAGTATACATTTATACACAATCAAATTATTAATGTGAGTGTTAACATCACAAATAAAATATCAAATAAATTAGTTTAGTCATATGAAACTAATAGTTATGTGTACATAATTATAAAGTAACAGAAACCAATGTGAATATTAGCATTGACATTGTAATTGCAAATAGTATGATAACATACCAGTGTACCTTATTAGGCACAACCAAAATAACTAATTCTGGTTCTTTTGTTCAATCAATATATATTCCAATATTTTTACAAGATTGCAAAGGATGTGAAGTTCACATCCATTGGTAGTGGATACATTGGTTTTGTACGTAAATCATGGATTTTGTATCGGAGAAAACTATAATATTCACATAAATAATAGTTTTTGGCATGCTTGTATACTTTCAACGTGCGTACGATGACATCATCAAACTTTATGCATTTGGCGTGGTCGATCTTAGCGTTCATCAATGGATCAAATAATATTCAAAATGGAGTTTGCCTCAAGCAGTTCAACTGAGCCTCTAAGAACTTGGTGCTCGTCATTAATTTAATTAAGCCTATAATATTTGATCGGTGGTAGTTAACACAACGCATGTCGATGTGGGTGCTCGTCTCTGTCGGCACGTTATCGTCTTTGACATGGTAATCCTCTTTATTCCTCTTTGTGCGGAATTTAAGACAATATCTGCTATATAGATATGCACATTAGTGAGTGTCTATACAAACATTCAAATTGTTAACATCACAAAACAATTAAACTTAAACCAATAATTAAGGTTCACATCAAAATCGAACTACAATTAGAAGACACTTTATTAGTTGAAGGTTAGCTTGATGTGAATGTTCACAATATATCATACAAATGGGTAGATCCACAACAATCATGTAACAAATTTATTTACAGCATGGGCCACTAAGACATCACCAACATATCATTGATTTCAAAGTATATCATATTGATAAGAACATAATTTCTCAACACAAAGGAAACATTTACTTATTATCTCAACGGTAACATTCACATACCATATTGACCAAACCCATGTAAAAATTATTTTACCAATAAGAATAATGTGAATGTTCACACTGACATTCACATGAGCCATATTGTGAATAATGTTAAACTTTAGAAAAATCTAATTAAGCCATAATTATAGCAACACAAAACCATTATGTTTAAAATAAAAATGGCTTGTATAGTGTCAACATGCACAGAAATACATTGAACAATATGAATATTCACACAAATTACTGAGAGTATAAAATGAGAATAAACCTCATAATCAAATACCATATGTGATATGATTGTTCACATCTATTAACAAGGGGGTGGTCAATTTAAGCCGATTGTGAATGTTCACATCAGAATAACATACAACAACAATAATAACAACAATAACAACTAAAACAAGTGAGTTGGTCCCACAATAGGTGTTTTCCATGTGAATGTTTACTACCATTAATAACAACAACAACTGTTACTATAATTTTTTTCATGAAAAAAATCATATAATTGGGGGTGAGGGGTTCACATTCAATCATAAATAGTATTAATAACAATAATCGCAAGATTACGGGAATAACAGCAATAATATAAGCCTTCCATACATTATATGAATAGAATCAAGGGATATGTGTAAAAATCCACATTGGTGCAAATTCAAGAAGAGTTTTAGGGTTTGTATAGAAAATAAGTGATGAAAACTTACGTTTGGTGACCATTTCGATAGTTTGGTTGCCACAAATGGTCGGCAATGATGATTCCGGTGAAGATGGAGACGACAATGGCGATTTCGGCGAAGAACGGCACAAGGACAATGAACATCGCGATAAGACAATGAGAGGGAAAATAGGGGATTGATGACTAGGGTTTATGGTTTTGAAAGGTTGAGAGATCTTCTCCACAATTTTGTGGAGAAGAGAGAGAGAGAGAGAGAGATTGTTATTTTGATTCAAAGATGATGAACATGGCTTTTGGCTTGAGAGGTTTTTGGTCTTTATATAATGAGTAGGACCTAATGGAATAATTTAAAACATTTTGGGTTGTATAGAATAGAACTCTTAGTGGGATTTACTAAAAAAGCTCTCTTTATTCTAAATTAGAAAAAATAATTTTTTAAGAACAAAATAAAATAGAGAATAGTTGAGAAAGGAGGACCAAGTCTAACCCAATTGACTATAAGGCTGGTGACAGTGCCGTTGGAGGTCCACACTCGCCATCAAACCACTGCCACTTCATTCAAAAATTTCTTTTTTGGAGGATAGTATTTTTTTTTTTTTTTTTTTCAGCTGGTGGATGATAGTATCTTTATTTATTAAAAAAGTGATATTTTATATAAAATTTAAGAACAAAATAGTGAGGCTGTAAGGGTTTGTTCTAAGTCTATTTCGTAATTCAAACCCTTATGGTAGGATTTATCGAATATATTATATATTCATAAAAAAAAAAAGTTAATTGGACATTTATAACCCCATGATTATGTCTTAATTTTTCTTTTAAAAAAACTATTAAAATCATGCTAAGTGTTTATTTTATTAAAAATAAATTTGATCTTATTATCTAATTAATCTATTTTTTTATTATTTATGAATGATCTACTCAACTATAATATAAATGGTCCGAATTATTAAAATAGACTTAGGAACAAGCCCTAAAGACTTCCTAACAGATTTATAGGTACAACTGCAATCCTATATTCATATAACAATGACAATTTTATAATTAGAAACTATAATGATAAATATTTTAACTTAATAAATAGATATAATGAGGCACACTATTTCATATAAAATTTACAGATATATAAATTTCGTTTGGTATAACATTACCCTTATTTTTTTTTTAACAGAATTACCCTTATTTATTAGTTTTTGGCTTTTCTACTACTATTACGAATAAATGCATGTTGGTGTACCCAAAATTAACTTAAATTCATAAAATGGTGAACATTTAAAAAAAAAAAAAAAAACGCGTATGGAAATGGATGGATCAACGGATTAGAAAATTGTAAGGATTTGCATTTCTGTCAAAGACAAAATCCTGAGCTTGGTCCCTCTCAATTGATTAGTCTTTACGAGAGGTAAGTGAGGTTCACATCACAGTGAAATTATTTTTATTTTTTCTTGTTTTAGTAATTTTTTTTTTATTAATTTTTGTAGCCTGTCTAATGTAGAAAGATCTAAACAATAACTTGTATAAAACCCAAAAAAAAAAAAAAACTACTAAAGGAAGAAAAAGTTAAAAAAAAATGTCAACTTTTTGTTTTTTTGGGAACGGAGAGGGGGTGGGGGTGTTTTAGTAGATTTTTTTTTAAAAAAAAAAAAAAAAAAAAACTTTTTCAATCTGTTTAGTTAAGTAGAATTTAAAAGTGTAAATTTTTTAAAAAATTAGAAAAAAAGTTCACTCAAGAAAAGGAAAAAAAAAAAAAAAAAAAAACTAAAAAAAGTTAATTGGAAACGCATTGAATTAGAACCAACTTGTTTTTAGTTTAACTGTTAAATTGGAGAGCCGAGTTTTCATAGATGTGGGTCTATCTCAAGATTATGTTGGTGATTTAAATCATTCCACTCATAAAGCTTATTGGACAAATCATTTGTTCAAAAAAAATATATTTGATGATACAGTGCGTCACGGTAAATGGGCTAGATCGATCCAAGCTCCTCGAGCCCACTGGATAACCTGCAAACAAGTTCAACGGGGAACGGGGTAGTCCCCCAGCGAACCCTCCGGCGTGTGGATTAGAAGAGGTTGTAGGTAAAGTAGAGAGAGAGAGAGATAGGAAGAACTTAACCTTCATCTTATCTTCCGACTTTGTTTATATCCCCTGGTAATCATTTTGCTGCCCCTGTCGTTCTGACCTTTCCGCCGAAAGCCCATGCCGTGGTTTGCCTCGTTCAGGGTGAGGGGGAGCCATTCCGGCTGAGGGGTGTTGTCGCAATAAATGCTGTGATGGGTTGCATTAATGGTGATGTGTTGCAGCAATAACTTTGCAGATCTTTGTCTGATGACGTGACCTGTTCTGCATCTGCCGTGTGTCCGAACATCATTGGCCTTCCCTGCCCAGTTGGGTTCCAGCTGTGTTGGGTTTTACTAACCGGGTTGTGGAATGAGGTTTACATGGTGGGCCTGGGTTTATGTGGGCCTATCAATGTCAGTAGTCCCCCATTCCCGAGTGCAGCTTTAGTCCAACGAAGGGAATAATAACAAGGAAGATGGATCCGATCGGTGGGGGGAGAGCATGAGGCCGACCGTGAGGGCGGCCGAGCAGGAGATGTCGACTGTGAGGCCGACCGAGCGGGTGAGGCCGACCGCGAGGGTGGCCGAGCAGGTGATGTCGATCGTGAGGCCGACCGAGCGGGTGAGGCCGACCGTGAGGGCGACGGAGCAGGTGATGTCGACCGTGAGGTCGACCGAGCGGGAGAGGCCGACCGTGAGGGCGACGAAGCAGGTGATGTCGACCGTGAGGTCGACCGAGCGGGAGAGGCCGACCGTGAGGGCGACGGAGCAGGTGATGTCGACTGTGAGGTCGACCGAGCGGGAGAGGCCGACCGTGAGGGTGGCCGAGCAGGTGATGTCGACCGTGAGGTCGACCGAGCGGGTGAGGCCGACCGTGAGGCCGACCGAGCGGGTGAGGCCGACCGTGAGGGTGGCCGAGCAGGTGATGTCGACCGTGAGGCCGACCGAGCGGGTGAGGCCGACCGTGAGGGTGGCCGAGCAGGTGATGCCGACCGTGAGGGTGATCTTGAGTGGACAGACCACGCGGGTGGACGAGTGGAAGGGCACGGGGCTCAAGAGGCGGCGTGTCACGTGATGAGTTGAAGTGGAAAAGACAAGGTAAGGGCAAAAGTCAGTGCATCCAGGCCATACACGTGGCAGAAGTTTGAGGGAGGGGAAGGGTCAAGCGTCAGATTAGAAGCGAAACGTCAGGGCATTATTATGGGCATTGAGGAGGCAATTTTGGCGGATGATTTGAAAACTTTTCAAACTGGCGAAAATTAATTTGGATCCTTGGAATACGGGTAAACCGTGGGCTTTTGGTATTGTTCGCTTTACTTACTTGTTTTCAAGAACCCAAAACATTCCAAGTGTTACACCGTTTGTTGCTCGCGATACACCATTGGAGCATTTCTTCAACTTCTTAGGGCCTGCCTCAGAAGCGATCCGCAGACACACTGTAGGAATGGCGCAAGAAGAAGACGTGAATGTGAGAGTGGATCCTCTGGGAGACGATGATGCCGAGGAATTAGCTGCACAGTACAGAACGGAGAGGGTGGGGGAACCAGCGAGACGGTTCGGTGGCTCCACCATGATTGCAGCGCCGACGCCAATCAGTCAGGCGAAGCCGGAGCATTGGCACACAAAGGCGGACAAATCGACGATAACGGAGGCGGAGTTGGGGGCTATCCGCGAGAAGTACCAAATTCCGGCGGAAGTGGAGTTGTTGTTGCCAACGTCAACGGAAAGGCCATCGGACGTTAGGCCAGGAGCATTTTCCCTGTACGAAGAGGCTCTAAAGGGGGGGGGGTTGAGGTTGCCACTGCCTCGAATAGTGGTGGACGTGCTCAACCACCTAGAAGTAGCTCCGGGTCAGCTGATGCCCAATGCTTGGAAAATCCTGCTGTCCTGCGCAAGTGCCTGGCCAAAGGCAAATGAGGGGGGGTCGATGGCGGTGGAGGAGTTCTTCGCTTGTTACAAGGCCTCAGGGCAACAAGAAACGTGGGTCACCTTGCAGGCGGTGGCGGGGAAGGGGTTGGTGGCTGGGCTGCCCACATCAATCAAGGGATGGTGGGCGCGGTGGCTCTATGTTTCGGCCAACGGGGGGCCTGGGGTGCGCACCATCTGGAAAGTGCCAATCAAGACAGTGGAGGCAAGACTGGGGGCTGCGGCAGGGGAGAGGGTGAAGAGGGTGAAAGAATGGAGGGAGAAAGAGAAAGCGAGGTGGGATGACCTCGTGCAGCCTTCTGCACTGTTTGAGGCAGGGCTGGGTCCTCAGCTGATCGGTGGGGATCTTGACCGAGCGGAGTTGGAGGCAAGGAGAAAAACTCAGGAGGCTGAGGATCAGGCCATCCTT